>JAMQGT020000573.1:0-40778 GCA_024447675.2 Pterophyllum scalare | reverse complement strand
GTCAATGAGTTAACTATACCTTTTAGTATTGCATCGATAAGCAGACTTTGAGTTGGATCATGCTGAGGCAGCAATTTAGAAAAGTGTTGTTCCAGTGAATTACTGTCCAAACTCAAGAAGTAAATTAGACTCTGTTCTTTCAAGTTATTTCTAAAACATTGTCCCTTTAAATTACAATCGTTATACAAAGTCTCTAATGTGTTGTACATGAATGGTCTTTAATCATCGTTCACACAGCAGTCCCACTTGTAAACAGTTAAAGCTGAATTGCTGGCAAGGTAACTGCTTGTCAGGAACAAGAGACTCTTGGTTTGCACATAATAAGCCCGCAATGTCACAGAGACAGCCCAAGGTCTAAACTTTACTAGAAGACATTTCAGTACCAGGCTTTGCAGTTTTTATGATGAGATAAACAACACCTCAGACATAAAGAAGCATGAGATGAGGCTCTGAGTAAGGAAAGAATGATTATGAATGCTAAAAATATGTTGAAATTAAGCCTCATTTCAACTGGAAAAGTGGTTTTCATTTTAGGTAGATGTGTGGAAATTGTGCTTCGCAATATTAGAAAAAAGACTGGTTGACGCATGGAGCTTTGTGGAAATTGTTTAATATTTAAAGATGAGTCTTTTAAAATGTCGATTAAAGCCTAAGCAAGGGGCTGTTAATTAGCTAGATTTTTCAGTCATGGGTTCATAACTAAAGTTGTACTAATAAAACTATCTGCTGTTAAAGGCTGTAAAACAGCAAAAAATATTTGTGATTCAGCATCATGTAAGCTTTCCAACAAACGTGTTAAAAAATAATAATTTTGCTGCGGGCCCTGCGATTTAGTTTGCTAGTCTTCAAACAGCTCTGGATTCATCAGACTGACCGATGAGTCCTGTCTCATACTTTTTTGTTATTCTGTTGTCTTTGATTTATACGAGACACCAGCTGATGCAATATAAATGTTTTGTCCTTAGTTGAGTTGATCTGTGTGTGTGTGTGTGTGTGTACATGCGCAACAAATCTAGCCTGTTTGTGAGTCTTTTGGTGCCCACAAACATCAGGTGCTTTACACTCCTCTGGTGACAGACAGGAGGGGAGCCTGTTGTCACATTTCTTCATCATTAGTTTCCCTTCCCTCCTTCATCTCTCTCCCTTGGAAGTTAAAAAAGTAATCAAAGGCTTGGCATCTGACAGCTCTGGCTCTTTGCTTCCTCCACTCTAAAAATGTCTTTTCTCTCCCCACTGAATCTTTTGCAAACACTAGTACCTTCTCCACCAAAGCCCCTCATTTCAGGGGTGCTGAAAACTTCTCCAGCTTTCCTCAGTGGAGGTGTGCCTCTTTGACATCTCCGCTAAATGTAGGATGCTTTGCCACTCATTTAACAGCTCTGCGACTTTGTTCCTCCTCTGGGAGGCCCACAGCCTTTTATCTCCTCATAGCTGGCTGAGAACTTGCTCTCCTCTCTGCTCTGTCCCGCCTGTCACACCACAGCATTAGCATGTACATGCGTCTTAGCAGACCACAGTGAAAGAGCCCTGCAGTGCACTGGCTGGCACACGAGGCTTAGTTCCCCTGGAGGAAAGATCTTGGCCGGCAGGTTGAGTGGTTGGAGTATGTTGGACTTTGGCAATTCAAAATGTTGGATTAGGAGTGAATAGTGAGGAGGAATTTCCACAATATTTTAAGAGTAGGGAAAAAAAAACCCTGTGTTTGCTTGGCCTGCTATTTCAATATATAGGTGTGCACGTGTACCATGCTTAATTTCATATATCAATTACAAAATATAACGTATGGAGAGGAGTCAGATTACAGGATGGATGGATGCTTTCACGAATGCATGGCTTTAACCACTGAGCTCCATGACCACCATTAGTCATTTCCTCTCGTTTCATTTATTATGGTAACAGATTTGATAAAATGCTGTTGTTTCTTTTGTGTTTTCTTAAGGATGACGAACCAATGACAGCTCGGGCTGACGGCAGAGATCACTCTCATATTCGGAAGTTCCTCAGCCAGCACACCAAGAAATTACCTTGGAAACCAGAGGTAGTACAAATAATTTTCCCTCCTTTCATTTTGTATGATTTCTCATCTTGCGCATATCACTCAATCATCTTCCATTTAAAGCCTTTCTTGAATCTTTCAGACAAGACTATTATGAACCCGTGGTTGTTTTGCTGTTTCTGTAATTAATCCACTCAATTTGGCAAGACCACTTAGTGCGGATGTCTTCCTCTCATTTTCTATCAGTCGTCCTTTCAACAGCAGTTGGTATTTGAGGTCAGCTAAAGATCCAGCCAATTTCTGGTGCTGTTATTGAAACATCAAACTCGAATTTATTCTTATTATGATAAATTATGGCGTGAGGATGAAAATATTTGATTCAGAATAATGGTTATATTTTAAGGCATGCGCTGAAGATTACAAGTTGATGTGATTGTGCTTTGTCTTTTTTTGTGTGTGGCGCTGGCACACCTGCTGTAACAACAGGAGCAGCAGACCGGGGTATTAAGCAGTGGATTATTGATAGAGAAAGTGGTGTAGAAGTGTAATCTGTTCAGCAGAGTTTAATTATAGATTTGTGTATGTATGTAGATTTGTGTGTCTGTAGCCTGATCAGGGACATGTGATTCATTATTAATTTCCTAACTGGGGTAACTTTTAACCACGCATCTGTGAACAGTTCACATAGGCTCTTCATTTAACATGAATCTCTGCTTTTTACTCAGATTTTTTTGCTGCTTCCAAAAAAGGCATTCTTTTCTAACATTTTAAAGACAACGTTACAAGAGTGCTGAACACAGCATGGGCCTAATATTGTTATAGTACCTGCACGATTTCAGCAGACTCTCCTGAGCTGATCTCAGGTTAGCTTGCCTTTGCTTTCATGACTTCCCTTAGCAACAAAACAGCCAAACGCTGTAGTTTGGCTTTTAAAACAGTCACATGTGGATGGAGTCTGCTTTTTCAGTTTAATATGCCCTACAAACATCTGTTGCCTAAATAGTGAGGGGCCTGCATCTAAATGTGGTGATGCTTTTGGCATAATTTAAAACGGTGCTACTTAGAAAATGAGGAGTCGCATTGATATGAAACAGCCAAGCTAGGACCACAGCCAAATAGGCAGCCTGAATCTGGACCATGTAGACTAATTGCACAAATCTAAATAGATTTCAAGGCTTGATCACAGCAAGGAGCTTTATTATGTTTGATTTATTTTTTTCCTGTGTCTTGTATTTTATCATTTTACATGTGAAGACCACAGGATGATTTTTTTTCCCCACTCAAAGACATGTAAATGATTTCATTGACCAAACATATTTTTTTATTCATGGCGTGAACTGAAAAAGCGAAGCAGCCACAGAAGGAAAATAAATTTTGCAGCATTCACGCCCACAACATTTTACATTAGGCATGACTAGCGTTAAAGCTCCCTTTTAAACATCAACATGGCATTTCTTTGACTGATTTCCAGCCTACTCTTAAAGCAGCATGTCATTTAGTGTCAGTGAATATTCTGCAAATCCTGTATAATTCTATCAAATATTTCAAGAATCTCTTGGAAGTTCAACACTCAAACATCCTTTCTTATCTCTGCTATGTCAGACTCAAGCCAAGTTTGTCAGAACCATGCAGCGCAGTAGCGCCTCCTCTGCTCTCCTCTGCTCTCCTCACTAGCTATCTGTCCTAATTACCAGCATTAACTTGTTTTCTTGGTGCACAGCCAAAATGGTAGAGGTCTGTAGGGCCACTGAGCTGGCACTGTCAAAGGCG
Organism: Pterophyllum scalare; assembly: GCA_024447675.2. Classification (NCBI taxonomy): domain Eukaryota; kingdom Metazoa; phylum Chordata; class Actinopteri; order Cichliformes; family Cichlidae; genus Pterophyllum; species Pterophyllum scalare. The sequence continues at coordinate 37,012 of JAMQGT020000573.1, read as the reverse complement.
TAGACTCAGACTGGCAGAGGTAGAGTGGTGCCATATGCCCACTGTCACAGACTGGCAGAGGTCACACGGACATTCGGAAGCAGTCCTAAGCCACATGCACATAAATTCAGTTGCAAAATAAAAAAAAAAAGAGAGAGACTAGACTGAGAAAGAGGCCTTTTTAATACCTTGCTCTGGTTCAGAACTGTGTGGCTTACAACAGGTAACTACTGGTGATTTAATGAGGACCTTTGACCTGTGTTCATGCTCATTCAGAGGTGACGGTGTGCTCTTTCAAGGACATTAACACTTCAGGGGTGCTGACATGGGACATAGATCAGAAAGCAAATTGGCCCACTTTTTTAGGAGTCAAGCACTAGCAGGGCACGAATGGATAAACAGCCTTTTGCAGCAAAGATGGCATGTATCTAGGGAGAATTTGAGCTTCTTAAACAATTTTATTTAGTCAGATGCGGAACGAAAGTGATGGTAAGTGGGATTAGTAGTCTGCTAAGTCATTGTAGACTTTGATATCAGAGGAACTTTCAGGTTTTTTTACATGTCACTGATATTTTAAAAGCCACAGAGAGCAGAGATTTAACTTAGTCATATCGTAATTCCCAGATGTATTATGTCTAAAGCATTAAGCCTGGTTTCAAATCTGGTGCATTGAAGAGGACAGGTTGAGGATGACAGTCTCCAAGTTGACTGACTGACTAAAATGTCTGGTCTTTTGGCTCTCGGTTAAGCTGAAAGTGTCTTTATGTCTGTACTTTTGGCGAAACAGATTTTGACAGCCTATTATTTACCACTCGAGGGAAGTGAGGAAGATATTGTGGCACAACACAGACACATGATTCATATGGAAGGAGTCATCACAGCTGTCTCCTCACACAGAAACACATGGAGTGACAAGACTGCAGGACAAATCAGATCTTTGTCTGGTCTTCAATCCCCTCCTCGTACCACAGTAATGTGAGGTGAGGATGCAGGAGAAAATGCCTCCCCCTGATATTGATTTTGTCTTTATTTCTTTCTCCTCTCTGTTCAAAATGCCAGCATACAAAAGCAGGGGGCATAACTGTGTCACTCTTAGCTGCCATTTGTTAACATTTGGAAAATGACGGCTTTTTCCAGGGGATAAGAAAAAGTGCTGCTCATCACTCGTACCCATGTTCCTCAGTTTGACGTATCTACTGCAACCTATCCATCCCCCTCATGTTACATCTTTGGCATTACTGAAGATATGTAATTGTAGGACAGATGGCAGATTATACAAACCCTCATTACAGTAGTTGATGAGGCTGGGATCTAGATCATATAAACCGTGTCTTCCATTTTTTGCTGCTCTCTCTCTGTGAAATGAGTTTTCATTATCTGTGTCCATATAGTGCTTCTTCCCCTCACGGTACCTTCCTTCTTATCCTACTTTCTTTTCTTTCCTAAATTACTAACGGAAAGAGGAAGATGAGGCAGGACGGCAGAGAATAAATGCTGCCTATAAATTCAGATTTATTTCATAAAATGGCAGTACATGTACCGTGTTATGATGTATCAACACTGAGCTTTAATGCCCTTTGTCCTGTATGTCCGAGGGGATCGAGCAAAGTGGCGTTGTATATATTCCAATCTGCTCTTGATAGGAACATCATGTCTCGCTTTTCTTACCCAATAGGGATTTATAGTGTCAGTTGGTGTGATAGCTCGTCAGTGGGTACACTGAGCAGCCATTTGTCAGTGCCTTGCTGCCAGTGGGAATGCAGAAGGCTGCACCAGATTTTGAGAAAGGGAGAGCGTCGTGGAGAAGAGAGGAGGAAAAAGAGATTATTTGTTTGTTCTGTGGATGATAGTGCAATCAGATGGATGAGAGAGGGGAGATATGGTGAAGGCAAGCTCACAGAAATGTAGCTTTGTGTGGAGTGATAAGTATAGTATATGATACGGTGTGTAATGCTATAGATTAAATGTCTTTCTTAATTGGGTATTTCTAACAATTCCTGATTATTTCCCTTTTCCTCCTGTTTTTTTTTCCTTTGCTTCGCTCGTCACGTTTGACAGATTGCATTAATTATTTTTTTCTCTTTGTCCCATTCCTCGCCTTATAATGGCAGTTGGAGTTGTATGGATGCTCTTATGCTGTGAAACTATAGACCGGAATAACCTTTATTTATGGAAACAGTATTTGACATTTTGATCAAATACACCCATTAAATATTCTCAGTGCAGGGGAAAATTTGGCATTGTACGCCTTGGACAGGCATTTCCAATAAATGCAGATCGTACATGGATGTTTGGAATCTCTTTTAAGTTTAGGCTTTGACTGGGCCACTCTAAACAACACCCCCTGAAACACCCTTTAGTCCCCCCATAAGACCCCTTGATAAACCTGATGATTGCAAGCTGTGAAGACCCAGAGGCACCAGTACACAAAGTATTTCTCCCGATCTCCGTTCTCATGAGCAAAATGTTACCAGCTGTAGTGATTTCTCTGAGCTTTTAGCTGTTGCTCTGGGATTCTTCTTTGCCTCATTGAGCATTCTACATTGTGCTTTTGGAACCATCTTAGCCGGGTGCCCACTTAAGGAGAGTAATAACAGAACAAAATTGTCTCCTTTTAATTGTCCACAATTTCTAGACAATCATCAGTGTGGAGTGATTAAATATCTTAACTCTCTGATTACTTTATAACACTTTCAGACTTAATGCAGTTCTCTAACGTAAGTGTTTTTGCAAAACACTCTTTATCATCAGCAGATACGTTTTGTAAATAAGTTGAAGTAGCTCTATGCCATAATTCTATATGTGAATGATTTGTATTCAGTGTATTCATTATGGCCAATTAAAGTAGATTTAGTTTGTTCGTGGAACTTACTGAGGAGAAAATAAAGTCGGGACCGAGGTAAAATCTGGACTGAGATGGATGTCAGCTGCATCTTGACAGGGGTGAGAGCGGCGTACAAATGCAAGGTGGCGCTGTGGTTGGCGGCATCTGTTCCCAAAAACTTTAACGTTGGCCATAACTCGAGAATGGCGTGACCTAGAATGTTCAAATTCACACCATAGATGCATCTACTAAAATTCTTGCACGAGTTCAAATGTCGGCAAGCTTGACCGCAAGCTAAAGGTCAATGGTCAAGTTTTCTGAAAATCTTGCAAATGCGATAACTTGAGGACGATCTCACCTGTGATGTTCAAATTCACACCATAGATGCGTGCTGTTCAAGCTAGACCCATCGAACTTGACACACTTGTTTGCTGATTTTACTATAACAGCACTTTGAAAAGTCCCAACAATTAACCCAGCACACCACCACTTTTGACATAGGAGTGGTGCCTTCTGTTCAAATACAGAGTCAGAATAATGACTGTGATGGACCAAGATAATCTACTAAGTAGGGGAAACTATGCTTTTTGGGTGTGCCATCAGTTCACTTGATTGCTAGTAGTGTGATTTTGGATTAAACAATAACAACATAACTGGGAAGAAAACAAAGTAAGAAAGACAGCAGTAGTCATTCTGTCTCTACTTTAGCCAGTTATTGAATATGAATGATAGCTATAAAATAACATTGGCTGCCATCTGAGACGACACAATCTATAATAACTCAGGCTACATTCCTACATAATACCCAGCAAGTAACCCCCCCCCCCAAAAAAAGAAACCACAGGCATGCAGTGTCATTGTCATTATACCAAAAAAATAATGTAAGCATCATTTTACCTCTCGCTACAAAACAAGGAATGAGACGGGAGGCAAAAAAGCGATGGAGTGAGACAGTGTGGTGGAGTGACAGCCAACAGCTGAGCTCAGGGAAACTAAAGAATGAGAATTGAGACACTGACAGCATTTGGCAGAACAAAGAGAGAGAGATAGAGGGATGGAGAGGCAGGAATAGAGAGGTCAGGGGGAAGAAGAAACAACATTAGGGATAGTGGGACTGATTGCTTTGAGAGAGACAGAGAGCGAGAGAGAAAAGAAGCAACACTCAGAGAAAAATCATTGAGTTTAAGTTAGAGAGGTTGGAGACAAAAACGACTTCCCTTTTCCCTGACTCCGTATCCAGCGTCATGTTAAGGCCAGAGCACAGACAGAGCTCTCCCATTTCTGTCACCTACAAAATAGAGTCAATTATACACAAGTGCCCCCCAGCAAAAAGCCTTTACTTTGCAGCTCACGGCCTCTCCAGGGCCACACAGGGATATGTTTGTGTGAATAATTAGAGACTTTTAAAGCTGTCCGCTTATTGCTATTTGACAAGGAAAGAGAGGAGGAGCAGGTCAGGCTGAAAAAGGTTTGCTTTTAAAACCCACAGGAAATCTATTAAAAGCTTTATATAAGGCATATTTACACAGGGACTAGTCCCCGTCTGCTAAATCCTTCTAACCTCGCTGTGCCTCCCCATCTCTTTCTGTCACTCCCTTTTTTTTTAAAAAACCATCAGGCAGTCTCATTCATCTTGCTGAGGTTGTTCCCTTTTGTGATTTAAATCTGTCAGCCTCTCAAATGTCTCTTTTCTGTTTTAATTTTGAAAAGAGCATTTTTAAAAATGTGAGCTTAAATCAGGAGTCCCACTGTTTTGGAATGACATGTTTTCAAAACAAAGTTATCCCATGATTAATTCATGAACTGTAATTGCCATGTTGCTGTCAGTGTGCAGGACATTTAGTTTGACCGTACAGTCTGGAGAGAAATAAGGACCACACAGGTCATGCCATCTGTTCAAATGCCTGTGCTATAGCGACAGAGCACAACACCCTCCATCAACATCTTTCTCCTTTAGAGTAGCACTCAGAGAGGTATTTGCACTCAAAACCTTCCATGTCTCATTCGTCTAATCTCTCTAATGAGGCGATTGTGTTTTATTTTCATGAGGTCACTGCCACTCCTCTGATTTATTGATTTGACAGCTCACACTTGTTGATTGTGCAGCTTGGAACTACTCTACATGCAAAAAGGCTACCTCTTAACGAATGAAATTGGGCCAAAAATATTGAAGCCATCTTTTGCTTTGATCCAACCGGGGGAGCCTTGCTGTGCTGTTTTTCATAGTCATTTGGTGAGAGTCAGCTTACTGCTCAAGTGCTCTGTGATGTTCTAAATATCTGTGGCAGCATTACAGTGGCAACCTGCTGAGACTGCTGTCACACATTAAAAGGATACCATATGTGTGTACAGTATGTGGTACAGTATATTGGTACAGTTCGTTGATCATCAAGTGTGAACATTTTTTTCACCGCGATGTCTCCTAAAGCTTGACGTTAAGCTCAGTTGAGGTTATGTGCTAATGTGCTAATGTGCATCGAAGTGTGTAGTAAAGATGTTAAGAATTACAGTCGCCATTGTCTCACTCTCTAGAGTTTTTCTTTTCCTTTTTTTCCCCAAACATTGCATGACCCAAAACACATAATTTCCATAGCAGTGTAAGTTTGACACACATGTCTATGGAGAGTCATCCCCCGCTCCAATATGAGCAGACTTTTGTGTGCCTGTGTGAGTGTGTGTGAGGCACGAGAGAGGAGACTGTGCCCCAAAGCAGACTGGTTTCACCATCTGTCCTTGCTGTGTCCTGTGATTTCCCTGTGTAATTCAGACAAATGTCATACTATGGGCAGGGGATGAGCTTTGACAAACTGCTCCAGACATTCACAGTTCACACTCCCCCGATACTCCTGTTGAGTTCTTCTGTTATTCAGAACATTTTTAACCTCACGCTGCAGTCACATGTTTCAAAGAGATTTCATTTTTCCTGCAACATGGAGGAAACTGCATATATTCCGACGCATTCTAGGCAGGATGGCAGCGCTGAACTGCTGAAGCGCATCTCCTGTTTAACAGCACGTATGATGCTGCTGTTAGTGTGTGCATTGACCTGTGTCGTGTGTGTGTGTGATTTTGTGTTGACAGTATAAGGGCCAGGCTAACCTTCACGTGTTTGAGGATTGGTGCGGTTCTTCTATAGCCCAGCTGAGAAAGAACCTGCACTTCCCTCTCTATCCTCATGTAAGTACAACAGTGATTACTTTCATGCATTAACAGTAAAGGCACATCAAATTGACTGTGTATGCCTGTCAGTCTCCCTGCTCGTACAAGCCACATATGCAGCTCACAGTGACTGTGGCGTATTTACCAGTTTTTTGTTTTTTTTTATTTGGAAACTAGCTCTAGCCTCAGACAGCAGGCTATTCATTTGTGCCTATTGATTTGCTGACTCAAATTGACAACTGCCACAAGCAGATTTTATCAGCTGCTGCTAGCTGAGGTGTTCCGTGCATGTGCAAATCAACCTGTGAAACAGCGAATCATCATTGTCACAAAATCAGTAGCTGCTAGCAGTGAAGTGCTTGTCATTGGTGGCTGAAATTATTGCATTTTACTTCTTTCTTAAAAGCATATTAAGAGTCTGCAAAGGCCCAGAAACAATAATCTGATCATATCAGCTATGTAGTTAACTGCTGATCTATTAATGTTAGCTCCTTGAGTTTGTTGAAAACTGTATTACTGGCTAATTTATAGCAATTTCAAGTGTCTCAAAAGGATAAAAAATGCCAGTGAATGGCTACATGCATATATGCAATATTATGCAATGGGACTTGACACTACATGGCAGCATTTTCCAGTGCTCACTATGATCACAAACAGTTTCAATAAAGCAGCAGCAGTGCTCTTTTATTGCAGTATCTCATGTGTTAGGCTTCATCATCTTCATATTAACTTTCAGACTTGGACAAGCAGGTCAGAGATTTGCTTTATACTTCACTGTATGTACTCCTGAACAGAATGCTTCACTGTTACCTAACAGGAGGTAAGTGTTTGGGCTGTTCGTACTAAGGTTGCAACAATTTTTTTCCTCTTTTTTACTGCAGGCCAGGACAACAGTGAAGAAACTGGCAGTGGCTCCAAAGTGGAAGAACTATGGTCTGAGGATATTTGGCTACCTTCACCCGTACAGAGATGGTAACTAGGCTCTTTTTATTTGTAAGTAACCAATCTGAAGCAGCTTAGAGCCTGGGACTGAGATTTCTTTAAAAGAGTAGACGGTTTCCTCAGCCCTCTTAATCCAAGCACTTCAGAGCCACTAATGTAGTGGATATTCACATTTTTATTAGGGCTGAATGCCAGAAATCTCACGGCTAAATCTCTCTGCAATCCCCTCATGGCCTTACCCTCAAGCCCAGTTGCTATGGGAACTGAAAAGCTCTAATGCCCAAGTGCCCTAACACAAATTGCAGAATATGAAGTTATTAATTAGATTACCATTCATTTCCACCCCTCATGTAGCTTTCACTTGGGGTATCACTCTCTGTTGCTGTTAGTTTAAAGGTCATATTATCTTCTCAGTACAAGAGTGTGAGTCCCAACTAGTGACCTTCACCTTTATCATTTCTCAATTATTTTTGCAGCTAAATTTAAAATATGAATAATGTGGCAATTTAACATTCAGTTTGATAATTCCTAAATATTGCAATAGTGTAGTTACATTTGTTTTAATATGGTGAACAGTACCACCACAAACAACATATCTGAATGTCTCACCATACTGATCTGGGGCCTGACTAACCCCAAGAGGGGAAATTTCTTTCTCTACTCAGCTGATCAGATAATGTAGTTCGGTAAACTCTGAGGTTAGCGTGTTTGCGGTGAATGAAAAAAGGGTGGAATCAGTCGAGTGTCAATATCATGATTCACCATGACAATAACTAAATAAAGAGCTGAGCATCTGTTTTAATCCGCTGAAGATAGAAATATTAATGTGTGACACTCTACAATTATCTTTGGGAATGCTGCAGCAGCAGTCGTGAAAGAGCCTGTGCTTAAGAGGAGAAGAGAGTCAAGACATTAGCTCTGTTTCATTTCATTCTGTGTTCATGATGGTTCATCATTCATCATTTTACACAGCAGACTCTATTTCCCAAGTGGATAATAAAGTGCTGCAATCCAAGTGCAGATTGTACAGTCACGTGAAAAAGAAAGTACACCTCCTTTCAATTCTAAGGTTTTACATATCAGGACATAATGGGAAAACAAAAAAAAAAGAGTCCGGGCGTCAGCTTCTAAAATTATTTGAATACAACCTCAGATGAACTACAATGTATGACATAATACGCCGTGTATTAATTTAACAAAAACAAAGCCAAAATGCAAAAGTAGTGTATAACTGAATAGCTTGTAGAACCACCTTTAACACCAGTAACTTGAAGTAATTGTTTATTAGTCTCTCACATTGCTGTGGAGAAATTTTGGCCTACTTTTCGTTACAGTGTTACTTCAGATTTTTGTGGTTTCCAGGCATCCTGTCATGGCATTTCAGTCAGGTTGAGGTCTGGACTTTGACCAGGTCATTGCAACACCTTGATTCTTTTCTTTTTTCACCATTGTGTTGCCAATCTGGGAAGATTGGTGACTGTCTCGAATGTTTTCACTACAGAATGATGGACTTTAAATTGCTTGGAAATGACTTTATAACTCTCCCCAGACTGATGGGCAGCAACAATTGCTTCTCTAAAATCACTGCGGATGACCTTCCTCCTTGGCATTGTGTTAACACACACCTGAATGCTCCAGTATCCCCTAAAAAATCTGATAGGCGTGTTTAATCAGTGCAGCCACATTATTAGAAATGCTTATTCACAGGCATGTCCCCATGTGTCAAGCTTTAATGTATATTTTATTAGACAATAGGTTGATTTGCTTCCCAGTTGATGAGTACAAGTGATTGATAACCAGATTGTGTGGACAACATTTAGATTTTATTCTGCTCTTAGGATGACTCCACATGTGTAGTATTTGAATTTGAAAACTAATATCCCTGTATCTATCAGTGATGACCGATTAATCATGAAAGCGTTGAACAGATAAATACAATTTGTTACAATCCTGAGATCACTTATAAACTGAAATTAAATGTTGGTAAACTGACTCCACTTACTGCTTACTGCTTCCTGTGCTCCCACTGGTTTAGATCTGTGCTCAAGTGTTTATTTCCATTCATACAGTTGTTACATATGTATTAGAAATTCAGTTGAGGTAAATCTTCATATCACTAAAACCAAGCATGTCATCTCTGACTACTGCCCCAGGCAGGGCATCACATTTTTGGTGCATTTTTTACACATTTTTTATGAAGCCCTGCCCGGTCTGATTATACTCTCTTGGGTCATACATATCTGCTTCCACTAACACACGCTTTGATCATGTTTTCTCCCTTCTAGGTGACTTCCAGTTCTCAGTATCATCTGATGATAACTCTGAGTTCTGGCTGAGCCCTGATGAGAGTCCTCTTAATGCCAGACTTCTGGTCTATGTAGGACAGGTAAGCAACAAACTGTGCTGCACCTTTGAATATTATCTGAACCACAGAGAGGGTCACTCTATTCAAACTCAACAGGGTCTCTATATTCTTTATAGTTAAAGATTCTTAGCAAATCCATTTAGTACAATCCATTTTCCAATACTCTGCTGTTTTTAACTGGCATTGCTTAGCAACAGGTTTTTTTACTGCAGGAAGAACTTCAATCTTCTGGGCCCTAAATTCAACCTCTTAATGTCATGACCTAAGTAGCAAAACACTTAGTATAATATTTACGTCTAAGGAAATTCATCCATAGTACAGTTTGTGCAGGGCAGCCAAACATAAATTGTTGAATTATATAGTGACTTTATTATCTGATATGATATTCAGGCAAAGGGTGATTCATAGCTTTAAATGGCTTCTGGTGGATTTTATAGAAAGCTATGCACATTATGACAGATCAGACAAGAATAATAACTACAATTAACTATGATTCTTGTAGAATCGTAGTTATTGATAAGACTTTAAAGAGCCAGAAGCTATTAGACTAAAATGATGCAATTTAAAATCAATTGTGCTGAGATCTGAGTAAGAGCATCAGGTTCTGACCACACCACAACATAAGCCTTTTATTCTGCCAGAGTTCAATGATACAGCAGCAGCAGGGACAATGAGCGAGTTGACCTTGTTCGTCTTTAGTAATCACCCACTCACCTCGTGCCACCATCATAACAGCGAGGCTATCACTCACCACCCCAACACACAGCTCAGAATACAGTGGACTTAAATCCTCCTGTAGAACATCCTGTGAAAAATCGTTTTCCTTTTCCATCTATCCTTGAAGTACCCTCTGCCAACAATTGAATAAAAGTCAAGCTGTGCTGCTGCTACTGCCTCTGCTAATAAAGTTTTCTCTGTGAAACCCTCTGAAAGATTTAAGAAGGGAAGGATGCATGAGGTTGCACAATGTTTGAACTGCACCACATGCGTGCTCTCAGCAAATATATGTTAAGAGCAAAGGTCCAGCGATGATGCCATCTGTATTCTAACAGGATGTGAGATGTCACCAGGTTCCATGGGAGCTGAGATTAATTGGCTGGCAGAGAATATTGATGTGACATTTAGCAGTGGAGAAATATCATCTAGGTAATGGCAGAGGAGCAGCATTATGGCCGAGGATCATTCATCCTGCCACTGGCTGACAGACAGGTCTCACTGCCTTCTCTGTCTCCAGAGACACTTTGTGTTTCACAGATAAAAATCGAAATTGTTGCTCCATTCAAGCCATCTGCATGAGCTTAGAAAAAGAGTTTATTTAGAGCACGAAGATTTTCTCTTACTGCAAGGGTTTTTTTTTGGGGGGGGGGTCACATTTTCCTGAACTTTTAAGAGTTAGTGTTTGATATACTCATGCAACATATATATTTTACACCCTGAGCAGACATGCACTGCTTTAATATGCTTGCTACTAAGCCTGTCTGTGAGACTTTCAAGTGCTCTAATACACAATTTATTTATGGTTTTTGAATTATTTCAAACCAGTTAATAAAATGAGATAACTCAGTTTTATCTTCTTCTTTTTTTAATTTTCTACAGATTAAATATAGATTAAAGGCACACATTATTCTACAGCCAACTGTCTGTTGCAGTTATAAAATACAAAAGTGTCACATTTACAATGGTGTCTCTTTACAAAAGTAAGAAAAAAGATCCGGGCTTGTTAAAGAGGAAAGGAATTGTGTTTTATATAGTGTTTTTCTAATCTCATTGGCCACTCAAAGTACATTACACTGCAAGCTACATTCACCCATTCACTCACACTTGACTTTTTATTCTGTTCATCCAGCACTTTTCTCATCTCCCATGAACACCAACAGACACACCAGGGCAGTTTTTTGGGGGGTTTTGTATCTTGTCCAGAGACTGGAAAATACATTGATTGACAGACGAAGTGTATGAGGGACTCAACAAGCCCATATCTTTTTTTATTGAATAAGCTTCCTAGTATGTGCTGTTGTTTGAGGCTGGTGGAAGCTCCAATGACTGGGAAATACATCTATAAAAATGTAATTTGTATGTGCTGCCAGGAGGCATTTAACTGTGATGTCTTGAAAAATGGGGAGCTGAAGTGTTTCCTGTACTGTTTCCATGGTGACCCCTGTAAGCATTTTCTTGTTTTCCAAATATTGCACCAAAGGGGATAATGATTTAATCTAGAGATGTGTATTTCTGCTATTCTCACACATATACAGTACCAGTCAAAAAAATTGGACACGCCTTCTAATTCAGTGGTTCTTTCATTATTTAAAAATTGTCTGCATTGTAGATTAATGATAAAGTCATCCAAACTATGAAGAAGTAAAACAAAAATCTATTAAACAAACCAGAATATGTTTTATATTTTAGATTCTTCAAAGTAGGCACCTCTTGCTTAGATGACAGCTTTGCACATCTTGGCATTTTCTCAGTCAGCCTTATGAGGTAGTCACCAGGAATGACTTTCAGTTAACAGCTGTGCCTTTTCAAGAGTTCATTTCTTGAATTTCTTGCCCTCTTTTTTTTTTTTTTTTAAACCTGTCATGTCTGGCAGTTTTCGCAATTGGAATGATTATCCAAATGTGCTGATGTACCAAACATATTTGCTTTTACAAAAACGGCTCTACAAGTTTCCTATAGGCTATTCTTGTTAATGTTTGTACTTTTATTCATTTATTTTTTTATTTAGTTACTTATGCCAGAGCTGACAGGCAATAAGGAAGGGGATAGGAAAGAGTGGAAAGAAAAATAAATTAAAAAAATAAAAAAAATTTTAATTTAATTTAAATAAATAAATTTAAAAAAAAGGCGGGGGTAGTGAAACAAAGGGGAGAAAGGGAAAAAAATAATCCATAAAAATACCTACATATTTATATATACACACACATGCACACAATCTTGCTGTTTGCAGTAATGTGTGTGTATGCGTCTCTGTCATGGAATGTACTCAATAATGCGGGAACGAAATTGCAACCATGCCCCCCGTGATCCAGAGGCAAGTAGGAAAGGACCCAGGGGACCCGGGCCGTCCACAGCCCACTAGGAGCTCAGAAGACCCGAGGCTGCACGTCCTGATGGCAACCGCACGTCACCCCAGAGGAGGAGGGGGGTGGGTAGCTCCCCCGCAGGTCGGCACCCCCAGCACAAGCCGAGCATGCAGCCCCGAGGCCCCAAGCGCCCAAGAACAGCCCAACACCCGGCAGACCCCCCCAAGGCAGCCCAAGCCACCCCCTGGCCACAGCCGTCAAGGGAGCGGGTCAAAAACCAAAACAAGACATCTAGCCACACATCCTGGGACCCATGGGCGCCCACACCCCAGGGGAGGCTGTGACGGTCAGTGGGGAGCAGCGTGGAGGGGTAGGGAGGGGTAATTCCAGCCCCTCCACAATCGTGTCCCACAGGTGCCAAGGCTCAGCAAGCCACAGACCCAGGCCCGACTGTCCATTCACATACACATATTCACATACACACACACATGCACACAAGTGCACCAGTCACACACACACACACACACACACACATACACATATTCACATACACGCACCAGTCACACACACACACACATACACACACACACACACCTACAAACAGGCATGCACACAAGTGCACCAGTCATACATACACACACACACACACACACACACACACACACACACACACACACACAAGTGCACCAGTCATACACATTCACACACACACACACGCATACCATATATGGACACCTAGTGTGGGAGAGCAGGTACCAGCATAGAGCCAGCGGCAACCCAGGGAAGCAACCAGCCCAGTCCTGAACAACTAGCCAGTCCCCACCCAAGGCAGGGTGCATGAAACTGGGGTGTGGGGCGGCTTTACCACAAATTACTGTATGAAAAACAACGTGGCATGGAAGTGATCAGCCTGCGGCACTGCTGGGGTGTTGCTTAAGCCCAGGTTGCTTTGATGGTGACCTAAAGCTTATCTATATTTTTGGATCAGGTGTTTCTCATCTACCTCCTGACAATAATCCATAGTTTATCTGTGGCTTTAGGTCAAGTGAGTTGGCTGGTCAATCAAGCACAGTGATAACACAGTCAGTAAACCATTTGGTTTGACTTGGCACTGTGGGCACATGCTAAGTCCTGCTGGAAAACAAAATTGGCATTTCCATAAAGCTTGTCAGCAGATGGAATGAAGTGCTCTATAATCTTCTGGTAGATGGCTACATTGACTTTGGACTTGATAGAACACAGTGGACCAACCACCAGCACCAGCAGATCGTACAGCACCCCAAAATGTTACAGACTGCAGAAACTTCACATTGGACCACAAACACCTTGGATTCTGTGCTTCTTCACTCTTCCTCCAGACTCTAGGATCTTGATTTCCAAATGAAGTGAAAAATTTACTTTCATATACAGTAAAAAGAGGACTTTGGATCGCTGAGCAAGTGACCAGTTCTTTGTCTCCATAGCCTAGTTAAGAAACCTTCTGGCATTTCAGGTTCAGGAGTAGCTTTTTATTAGGAATGCAACAATTACATTGCATTCCTGAAGACGTCTGTCCATGGTGGCTCTTGATGCATGGTCACCATGCCTCAGTTCACTATTTGTGAAGCTTTCCCAAGTTCTCAAATTGACTTCTCTTAACAATCTTCTTAAGGCAGCTGTCATTGCTGTTGCTTGTGCACCTTTTTCTACTACACTTTACCCTTCCAATCAACGTACTATTAACATGCTTCCATACAGCACTCTGCGAAGTTCAAACAGCCAGTCTTTTTAGCAGTGACCCTCTGTGGCTTACACTCCTTTTGGAGGATGGAGATGTTTGTCATCTGGACAACTGTCAAGTCAGCAGTTTTCTGAACCAGATCAAGAGATACATTTACAGCACACTGAGTAGTAGTTTCTAATAATTTTAAATCCTACATACTAAATTCTATCAGCCAACATCATCAAAGTTAAAACATAAAAATATAAACATTTCACTTTATGAGCATAGAATATATTACCAAAAACAACTATGTAACAATATTCGTATTTTTTGAGTTGCTCTAGCACTTCTAAATTTAAGCAAAAGGACAAAATTGACCTTGAGTCATGCTTGGTTCTGCTATTTGATCCCTTACATGTACCAGCTCACTCTTCTCAATTTGTTGAAGTGATTGGTGGGGTACACTATTCTTATTAGAACACTTTCCATGTTCCTGCTGGGACATTATCTGTGCGCATACGAATGAACTTAATGTGAATGAGGATTATCCATTGTCCCGCCTTGGCGTTAATCATATTTTTGCCCACAGCTAATCTGTAATGAGATTTTCCTTCAATCAGAATGTCCAGACAGCTCCCGCAGAGCTTCCCACAGAACCAGCCCAGGCTTGTCTGATATTAAAAGACCCTTATGAGTAGGAAACAGCACATGTGTGCAAGTTTGTGTGTGCACTCATGCCTTAGTGTAGTTCATGTCTGTTTGCACTGACACCTGTCGTAAGTGACAGATCAATCCCAACATTAAAAACACCTGCCTAATATTGTGTCTGTCTGGCTTGTCCTTTGGATTCCATTGGGTGCAATGTGGAGCCACCACAGATCCATCTGGTTTCTGTTCATCTGCAGGTTGCTCGGTCAGACTGAGATTTGAATTTGGAGGCTGAGTGAAGGATTTTTGTGTTGTTCCTCGAGCCATTTCTGAACAGTTTCACTTTTTGAGATGAAAGGTAGATGTTATGACACCTAATCTGTCTGGTTCAAAAAGCAGAGACAAAAATACACAGGCACACAGGAAACTGGGTCAGGGAGCTGTGATCAATATGGGAGACTCAACAGCACCAGCAGCTTCTCATTCCCTGACAGACAAGACTGTCACTATTGTAGGAGGATGTACCATTTCACAATTTAGCCTCACTCTACTAAAAACCAAGAAACTAAATTTGTAGAATGGCTGATAAGGAGATAAGATTTAAAATTTTAAATTGGCCATATTGATTGAAATGATGGATGGAATGAGGTCAGCCACTTTGACATAAAATCACAAACACATATATAAACATGGAAAATAAAGGATTGTTGAAATCTACTTAGGTGGTGCAGTTTCTGCATGCTGGCTCACAGTGACACAGCTTACTGGGACACCTAAATTAAACGATGCCATCATTAATTTTAGTAACATTTGTGGTTCTCCTGCTAAAACAAATAAAAATGTCTGCCATAACAATAGGTTACTGGGTTTCTAATACCCAATCGTTTTACCAGGTAGCAGCGACTGACCAGAAACACTGAGTAGCGTTTTGGATTAAAGGCAAGAACAAGCATGTGATGAATTTCATTCTTTTTATGAGTTCCAGTTTGAAATTTTCAACCTCACATGCACCCACTTATCCATATAGAAAAGGCATTGACAGGGAAGAAAATGGATACACCTAGGTTCCAAAGTGTAAACTTGCTTGAAACCGACAATCTATCACAGTACACAACATGTCTGTGTCTGTTTTTAATCATGTTATAGTTACATTCATGTATGCGTACAGCCCATTCAAACTACTAACACCAGTATAACCACCCATTTAGAAAATAACTGGACCAGAAAAAGTAGTTTTGATGGATTACTAGATTCAAACCCATTTGAAGTATCTGCAGGTTTACCCTTTTCCCCCCTTCAATATAAATTCAATTCAGTTCAATTTTATTTTTATAGCGCCAAATTACAGCAAGGATTATATTGTAAGGTAAAGATCCTACAATAATTACAGAGAAAACCCAGCAGTCAAAACTCATAGGGTGTCCTATGAGCAAGCACTTGGCAACAGTAGGAAGAAAAAACTCCCTTTTAACAGGAAGAAATCTCTGGCAGAACCAGGCTCAGGGAGGGGCAGTCATCTGCTGTGACCAGTTGGGGCTGAGGGGAGTGAGACAGGAAAAAAAACATGCTGTGGAGCAGAGCCAGAGATTAATAATAACTAATGATTAAATGCAGAGCGTATAAACAGAGTAAAAAAACATGAATGAAAAGTAATACTCCGCACATCATGGAAATCCCCCTGGCAGCTTAGGTCTATAGCAGCATAGCTAAGGGATGGTTAAGGGTCACCTGATCCAGCCCTAACTATGAGCTTGATCAAAAAGATAAGTTTTAAGCTTAATCTTAAAAATAGAGAGGGTGTCCAGAGAGCTGGGGCCTGAAAGCTGAAGACTCTGCCTCCCATTCTACTCTTAATCATCCTAGGAACCACAAGGAAGCCAGCAGTCTGAGAGCAAAGTGCTCTATTGGGGTGATATTGTTTTATGAGGTCTTTAAGATAAGATGTGGCCTGATTATTCAAGACCTTGTATGTGAGGAGAAGGATTTTAAATTCAATTCTGGATTTAGCAAGGAGCCCATGAAGAGCCGATATGGGAGAAATATCCTCTCTCTTTCTAGTCTCATTTGTTTCTGAGCAAATCGGTTTGGCTGATATTAAAGTTAAGCTTCAGAATGGGATAGTTTTATCTATGTTTTGTCTATGAATTGCATCTAGAGCTACTGCTACATTTAGATTGCGCCCCAGAAATTATGTGAATACTTGCACATGCTCTGCAATTTCATCTTGAACCTCGAACTTAACTCGTATTGACAGCTGAGTCTGCTATCCCTCAGATTTCGGGTTCAGACATCGCATGAAGGGTATGCAATAACTAAACACGAAGATGGTGTATCAGGTTAGAAGCCTGACCACAAACATGCTTATCATTTTTTATTTTTTTTTATCCCCCTGGGTCAGATTGTAAAACTTTTAGGTTTATAAGGGTGAACAACCTTAACTGTGGTGCTTTTATTTATTTATTTTTTTGGCCACACCTACACACTCTTCATTAAACTGCTTGTCAGATTTGGTTTCTGTGGCTTTTTTTTGTTCTCTAAAATGAATTACAAAAGTCACCACCTTGGAACTGCGGACGAGATCCAGGCAACATCGCCAGTGCACAAGTGGTCAGAACGTGGCTTCCAGAGAGGAGCCTAAATACAGCAGCATTGCTGGAGGTGCTCCAGAGGTGAGCAAGGAGGCCACCTTGAAAATAAGATTAGTCCACTTTAAATAGAGTAAGGCCTTGTTTTTATAGGTGGAATTACAGTTGCTTTTATTTTCATTTTCTCATAACTTGACCATTGACTACATGCAAAACATGAGGCTTGAACTTCATCACCATCAGTGCAGTTCAGTGTTGAAGAATGATCAAATTTAGTCTAAATTTTCTGGTATTAGACATAAATACAGACATAAAAGACATAAATAGACTTTCACTTCACACTGTAAACTAATAACAATGATGATGGTCACTGAACTGAAAGTCCTAAATAGAATGCAGCCATAATGAATGTTATTAATTACAACTATGCTTTCCTGTTGTGATATTTTACAGCATGCCAAAATGTCTGCACTGTGTGCAAACAAACTGATTAGTGATAGGCAGGAAATTGCTCAAGCTGAGTGAGAGAGGAGTGATGGTTGAGCAGTAACAGGATATATCTGAATCTCCTGTTAATAACCATATGCGCTTTACTGTGTCACTCCAGTGTTATATCTTAGCTTCATCACGGGGGTAATTTATTTTTTTTTTACCATCCATCCATTCTCTTCCACTTATCCTGTTCAGGGTGGAGTCTATCCCAGCTGTCATGGGGTGAAAGCCTGTCGCAGGGCTAACACAGAGAGAGACGGACAACCATTCACACTCACACCTATGGGCAATTTAGCATCACCAATTAGCCTAACCTCAGTAACTGCATGTCTTTGGACTCTGGGAGAAAACCCACACAGACACAGGGAGAACATGCAAACTCCACACAGAAATGCCTGGGCCAAGGTGGATTCGATCCCAGACCTTCTAGCTCTGAGGCATCAGTGCTAACCCCCACGCCCCAGTAATTTTTTTTTACATTCAAGGAAATGCAACTGTATCCAAAAACTTAAATAAGGTGCCTGTTCAATTTAAATGTGTTTATAGCTGCACAATGAGGAGAATACTACTGTACTTTTTTATTAAAAATTTCAATTCAAAATGTTCTTAAAACGTTTCTGTTTTCCTTTTGCCAAAAAAAAGTAGACATAAACAGTATGCACAGACCAACCTCATATTTTTTATGACATGCCTATAGGTCTTTGTGCCCTTGTGCACAGGTTAGACAACCTCTACAGCAGTACTGGTAAAAGGCCAAGTGTGCTGAGTGTCTTCTAGCTGTTAAAATTTTGCAGTTTGAATTCAATTGAAAAGAAAAACACTGAAAGTGAGACAGAATAGGGAAAAGAAAACAGCACTCGCAAGTTATATCACAGGTCAGCTGTTTTTCTATTACTTTTCTTGTCTTATATGGGGAAAAAAAGAGCGTCAGGGAGAAAAGGAGCTGATAGAAAGAGGAGTAATGTCTCCATAGCTCCACTGCACACTCATATTTCTTTTATCTCTCGACCCTGTTTTGTGTTTCACTTTTCAGTGTTTCAGGACCAGTGGCCATCTGAAATTAGATTTCTTAAGGTACCCACATATGTGGGTGAGGTTCACATAGTTTCACAGTGTGTGTGTGTTTGTGTCTGTGTGACATTAAAAAAAAAAAAAAAGGAGAGTGTACATGAGCTTTGTATCGCTCTGGGTTCTTTGACCAATTTAAGTTTAAGAAATTGGATTGCCAAGTTCCGTGGCTTATTTTTTTATACTGGACTTCGGAGGTAGTGAGGGGGGTGTGTTTTAACATGTGATATGAGTAGTGTGTGTCTGTGTGTGAGTTGCCTCTCGTGAATCTCTGGCTGCTTGCTTTCTAATTTACCTTTTGCCTACTCTGGTGAGGAGATGCAGCCGTCACTAAGCAATGACTCATCCTTCACTGAGAAAACATGTCTGTGTGCATGTGTGTATGTCTGTGTGCGTTACACATATCCGTACCGCATGTGCACCTTAGAGAACATCTGCCCCGTCATTGCAGAGATTTTATGCCGTTGGAACTACAAATGTCATTGATTGGTGAGTAACATAAAAAAGAGACACCCCCTTCGCCCCATTAAAAAAAAATAGCCTTTAATTTTGAAAGATTTTCACCCTGAATTTGTTTTTGTGAAGCTGCGTATTTTCAAAACTCCTACAGGTACTATAAATGAGCCTCTCAGAAAAGAATCTAAATTGTTGAAAACTTTGCAGGGCAAAAATAGTTTTTAATAGTTTTTAGTTTTAGTTTTCACCCCACTTCAAGTGAAGAAATTAATACTTTAGGTACTTTGAGTATTTCACAATTTGTGCTGTCTGTATGTGTGCTACATGTGTATTGAAATCATCTGTATGGATCATGTCATATAAAGGTTTACAGCTCAAAGAATGGGGCAAATGTAATCTCAGTTATATAAAACCAATTTGTCTGTACAGATATCGTTTAATGATTTTTTTTATGTACTGTAAAAAGGTTTCCTGCATGTTGAGTTGGCACTAGGTAGCCTAGATTGCTGAGATTGATATTTTTTCCTGTGATGTTTCTACTGTGTGACAGCTTTCTATTTTATCTTTTATTTTTAGACAAGAACCTGAAGAAGGGAAAATATAACATATGCCATGCAAGTACAGTAATAGAGACATTTTCAGTGGTATCATCTTGTAGGTTATTTCAATTTAGTGCAAATCCCCTGTATTTTTCACCAATTTCCTCTGCTTTGAAAGATTTTACCGTTCCGCTGAAATGCCTTCTCTAGTCACCTAAAATTTGTCAGTTATTTTAGCTTCCATAAAGGTTGGTTACTTACAGGAGAAATAAATAGAAGCATATGGGGAATTGTTGTGACTGATGCCTGTAATTAATAGGTGCAGCATTAAAAGACTGTTAACTGAAATATCTGGTATCCAGCAGCACCATTTTGCAGTTAACACACTCAGTGTGTAGAATGTGATACCCACAAGGCAGACTTTAACTTACCGGGATAAGAACTGAGCTTTTTTTAAACTGCTATACAAAAACCAGCTGAAACACAACATTCAGGAGGACTAACATGTGCAGTAACTGCAGTGCACGTGCTAAGGCACATGCTTAAAGTGAGCTAAGCAAAAAATCCGAAGATAAAGTTTGTTACAGTTGTTGCCAATGCGTGCTCATATAAGTGTTTACAAGAGCATCTTCATCTTTAATGCAGAGGTGCTGAAGTACTCTACTAAGAGCTGAGTTAGCTACCTTCCTTGATATTCTTTTTCAGTGACCTAACTCCTACTGGAGGAATATTTGAAGAGAATGTTGGTGTGAATATGTACTGTAGCAGCAGCATGCTTTGGGCTTCAGAGTGAAAGCACAGTGAACACATTGTGTCCTCCCCTCTCTAGCCAGTACCCTCACAAAGACTCTCAGAGGCTTCAGCACTGCCAGGGGCCTGACTGGTTTTGGAAAGGCTGCATGGTTTTAAGGTTTTATTCTTATTGCGGCTCTGCTTTCATACCAGTAAACACATTCAGATATGCCACGGTACAACTACCGTTTTGATATATACAGTATGTGTATGTGTGAGTATGTGTGCGCATCCCTATATACTTTTCTCTGTGTAATGCAGACTGAGGATGACTGAGGAGGACTGAGGAGAACAGCTATTGACTGGTTCTTGTGATCTGTTAGCACTACTCACAACAATGTTCTCTGACCAGTCTCGAACTCAGTAGTGTGGCCAACACAAACAATTAAAGACATGCCCACTGTGATCTTAGTTTTATTCTTTCATTATGGATCAGCAACAGCAGGGGCCCTAATTACTTGTGTTGGCTTGCTGAGAGAATGAATGGGCACCGACTCAACCACAGGGCCAAAACAGGAACCCCAGGGGTTTAGATGAGCTGGCTTCTCACAGTCAGCATTGGCAGGGAATCTGACTTTCTCTATTTCTGTCTGTTTATTGTCATTAGTTCTCATTTGTTAGCTCACTTTGCCTTTCCAAACTTTCCTTCTGATCGACTCTTCCTGTTGTTTTGGGACATATTATCTTGTTTTCCCATTTTCTGTTAATTTGTGTTACTAACCAGGGAGGCAATTGGGATCTTGAAGTGTCCTTTTCAATCCACCAATCCAATTTCTGAATTAAAAATAAGTTAAGGACATCCACCTGCTATGAGACTGCATCCAAAATAGTCACTGCCTGTGCCTTATAAACATAAAGCTGGTATTTTTTTTATCCACAGTTGATTTCTAAGACAGTTTGCAAACTAAGCTGATCGCCTGCATTCCTGATGCTGCTCTGAGATTTGTGCACCTCCTTTCTCTTCTTCTGCTTCTCTTAGACTCTCTCTGACCTATGTCTCCTCTCTTCTGTGTTGCAGCTGGGGACAGAGTGGACCGCTCCAGGCGAGTTTCAGCAAGTTCAGGTCCCAGTCATCGAAGTCTGTGCAGTAAGTACCTCTGACAACCACATGCATGGTTTTATCGGGATGGTAAAAATTATTTCACTTTCACAGCAGTGGAGAGACCAAGAGGGCACAAATACAAACATCTAATGGAGGATATCCTAGGAAAGGTCCTGCCAGTTGTTTTGTTGGTTTCACCTTGTAAGCCTGTCCGTATGTGTGTATTTGTGTCATTACGGCAAAATGCAGTTTGGATACATTGTAGTGTGAAGTACAAAAACATGGTTTTGACTACTTGGAAGTTGTTAGCACCACCATATGTCTACTGAGAATCAGGATGTCAACAGCTGGTCTTGTTGTTTCTCTTAAATTGTCTCTCTACTTCTTAAGTAGCAGTCTTCCCCAACTGCTCTATGTCTACATTAATATCAGACTACAGCTTCATTTATAACAATAAAGTTAATCTCTATAAAGAGATTTTTGAATATGAATATGAAGAACCTGTAGACAATGGACATGATTTTTGGCACTGGTTTCTGTTTGTAGTCCGACTAGTATTGACCAATCATGTTTGCATAGGCTTTGGTCTTAACAATTCCTTTTTTAAGATTTATCTATATTTATAAACAATAATGACTGGCACATAGAACAGAAAATCTTGGTCCTGAAATGTGCTTGCTACATCAAAAAAAACTTGCAAAAAGGTCAACTCAGTTATTTCAGGAGGCTTTTTCCTCTCACGTAAAAGAAGTAAGTATTCCCTGGACACTAAAAAGCCAGTCTGTTCTATGTATATACACTGCTCAAAAAAAATAAAGGGAACACTTAAACAACACAATATAACTCCAAGTAAATCAAACTTCTGTGAAATCAAACTGTCCCCTTAGGAAGCAACACTGATTGGCAATCAATTTCACATGCTGTTGTGCAAATGGAATAGACAACAGGTGGAAATTATTGGCAATTAGCAAGACACACTCAATAAAGGAGTGGTTCTGCAGGTGGGGACCACAGACCACTTCTCAGTACCTATGCTTTCTGGCTGATGATTTGGTCACTTTTGAATGTTGGTGGTGCTTTCACACTCGTGGTAGCATGAGACGGATTCTACAAGCCACACAAGTGGCTCAGGTAGTGCAGCTCATCCAGGATGGCACATCAATGCGAGCTGTGGCAAGAAGGTTTGCTGTGTCTGTCAGTGTAGTGTTCAGAGGCTGGAGGCGCTACCAGGAGACAGGCCAGTACACCAGGAGACGTGGAGGAGGCCGTAGGAGGGCAACAACCCAGCAGCAGGACCACTACCTCCGCCTTTGTGCAAGGAGGAACAGGAGGAGCACTGCCAGAGCCCTGCAAAATGACCTCCAGCAGGCCACAAATGCGCATGTGTCTGCACAAACAGTTAGAAACCGACTCCATGAGGATGGTATGAGGGCCCGATGTCCACAGATGGGGGTTGTGCTCACAGCCCAACACCGTGCAGGATGCTTGGCATTTGCCAGAGAACACCAGGATTGGCAGATTTGCCACTGGCACCCTGTGCTCTTCACAGATGAAAGCAGGTTCACACTGAGCACATGTGACAGACGTGACAGAGTCTGGAGATGCCGTGGAGAGCGATCTGCTGCCTGCAACATCCTTCAGCATGACCGGTTTGGCAGTGAGTCAGTAATGGTGTGGGGTGGCATTTCTTTGGAGGGTTGCACAGCCCTCCATGTGCTCGCCAGAGGTAGCATGACTGCCATTAGGTACCGAGATGAGATCCTCAGACCCCTTGTGAGACCATATGCTGGTGCGGTTGGCCCTGGGTTCCTTCTAATGCAGGACAATGCTAGACCTCATGTGGCTGGAGTGTGTCAGCAGTTCCTGCAAGATGAAGGCATTGAAGCTATGGACTGGCCCGCCCGTTCCCCAGACCTGAATCCCATTGAGCACATCATGTCTTGCTCCATCCACCAACGTCACGTTGCACCACAGACTGTCCAGGAGTTGGCAGATGCTTTAGTCCAGGTCTGGGAGGAGATCCCTCAGGAGACCATCCGCCACCTCATCAGGAGCATGCCCAGGCGTTGTAGGGAGGTCATACAGGCACGTGGAGGCCACACACAATACTGAGCCTCATTTTGACTTGTTTTAAGGACATTACATCAAAGTTGGAGCAGGCTTTGTTTTTCCACTTTAATTTTGTGTGTGACTCCAAATCCAGGCCTCCATTGGTTAATAAATTTGATTTCCATTGATGATTTTTGTGTGATTTTGTTGTCAGCACATTCAACTTTGTACTGAACAAAGTATTCAATGAGAATATTTCATTCATTCAGATCTAGGATGTGTTATTTGAGTGTTCCCTTTATTTTTTTGAGCAGTGTATATTTTTTGAATGCATGCAAGTACTTACATCTGTAGATGAATGACCATAATGTATGAAGAGTACTTTTACGTGTCTGAGTGTTGACAGTGTTAAACTGTCCAGTCTTGCCCCAGTTTTCATACAATAGACCATTTAAACTAGAAAGTATTTTTGCATGTTACCATTCTGATCCATGAGTTCTTGGGCCACACTCATCCTCAAAATCACTTAAATTTACATCTTTTAAGTTTTGTGACTATATCTTGCATGACTGTCTTGGGAGCTTGAAAAGAAGGCAACTGGACTTTTTTTTTTGCCCCTAATCCAAGAGGCTTCTTCAGTTTTATAGCAACTGGTGTTAGTGGATCGTTAACCCACTACTGATCATGTGTGTTGTCACATGAACCAAGGTGTGAAATAAGACATGGGTAATTCCTGTCGCCAGGGCAGAGAGGTGAAACCTTTGTGACCTCTCCCAAGCTACCATGACCTGCATGACCAATAACCTACACAGACATCTTGTACTCCAATCCACTTTTGTTGTAGTTCACCTACACTACCTGTCTCCAGGAGTTTTTATGCCAGCACATAGACATTTACAAGGTACCTGCTGCATTATCACTGGTGGTTGTAAACATTGATCTGTAGCTAGTTTGCTTCTAAAGTCATTGTTAAGTTTATGTTATTATACAGAAGAGAAGGGATGAAAAGATAAAAGAAGAGAGAAAAGCTCCGGGTTTCCACATTTGCCTGACAGAAGAAAGCACAAGTGTTGGCTTACATTATTTAAATCAGTGGTGTTTCTACTGAAGTTAAGGGATACTTAGATCTTTTCAATGTTACCAATTAGCTTATGAATAATACTATATGCATTCAAGGTAAAAAAGAAAGCAAACCCTTTGTCGGTTACTGTTACCCCGGTACTGACTCAGAGTTGACGTTAACTCTCTTTCTGGAACAGAAAACCCTGAGTTTCCCTCAGCTCAGGGTTAAGAGGCTCACAGTTGTTAACAAAACCTGCTCCCTGGAATAGGGCCCAGCAAACTGCCAGGACTTCAGTGTTTATAAAGGTGGTAACAATTGCCGATGATCTCAATCAAGGGCATTTGATAAGCAGCAGCACACGGCTGCTAATTACTCCTCTTAATTCCTTTGAAAGTTGTAAGGGTACACTTATTTTTTCCACACACTACCTCTGGACTTTGGCTCAATTTTTGTTAAATAAGTAATGACAGTATAATATGCAATGTGTTGTTAGTCATCTGAGGTTTTATTTACCAAATTCTAAGACCTGCAAAAAAACAGATTTTAAAAAAAATTTTTTTTACTATGTCCTGGTACATAAAACCTTAAAATTTAAAGAGGACATACCTTCTTTTTACCATGACTGTATGCTTAAAAAACTGATAATGTTGCTCGGCTCACGCAGGAAAAAAATGTGACATGACAAAGATCATACAGGCCATACCAGTGTCCACATAATACACTTTATTCAAATGACTAAAGCATCTTAAAAAAAACAAGTGATCACAACATATAGCAGTGGTAATAACACTGGTCAACAAAAAAAAAAAACTTTTTGTCTGCTACCTTAGGAAAAACAACAGATTTTTACTAATTTGGGTATGCTGATTCCAAATATGCAACCAGAATTTCTCTAGCACGTCAGGATCTTGAGTTATGTAACTATGCCAAAAATCCAATCGCCAAACTCAACGTCACTGATTTTATTAGAAAAGTACACCGTGAACATACAACTGGTGAAAAAAAGACACAGATACCAAAATCAAATCTATGAGGAATCTCAAACTGATACAGTCCACAATTAGTCTGCCTAAACAGTTCAAAAGTGTGACAAACACTTGCTCTTGCGCTTGTGCTTCACAGAAGTTTCACGCTGTAGAAACCAGCAGTAGTCACCCATCATGTTTGCGTTATAGCGCCTCTGGTACCTGGTCTCTATTTCAGAGATATCTTGATGGAACCTTTCACCATGCTCATCGCTCACATCACCCAAATTGGGTGGAAAGAAAGTCAAGATGAGAGTGAAGGAAGTGAATCTTAAGTAACATTTTGCAACGCATGCGTTTAAATGATATAAGCCTATCCATGATGAAAAAGCAGTCCCTCAAGCCATAGAGCTACTATGCAGGTCTACCACAAGTAATTGGAAATGATCTTGGGTGAACAGATTGTTGCTTTCTCAGGAACATTTGCAGTGTGTTGTATTTGGTGCATTTGCCAAATATCTCACTTTATTATTTTTTTCCATATTTTCAAAAAACTGTTTTTGAGGCTAGATTAGCAGTCCATGCCCCAGAAACACTAGTCCATCACTTGATGTAGCACTAAAACTTTGTTTTTATCTATTGACAGATCAAAGCAGTCACTACGAGAAATTGCAAATTTCTGGCATTGTTGATCCTCAGTATTGGCAGTTAAACTTTATTTTATTTAATTTTAATGACCATATTTGGATTCAGCACCCCCAAAATCACCTAAATTATTGCTAAATTCTGTTCAATTTAAAAAATTAGTTGTGTATTGGTCAGTTGTGTAAACGGGCCTCTAAGGTGACAGTCAGTGTAGGTGTTCACTTGACATTGACAAATGTCTCAGTGAATATGTTTCATGACAGACTCTACATTCTTTATATTGATTACAGTATTGATTTTATTTTTAAGTTATTGTGTGTGCTTTTAAATTTTGTTTGCTTTGGAGGTTTCGTTAGGTTATTGTCATGGTTTGTGCCTACGTGCTTTTGTTACTTGGCAAGGTTTTTGTGTGTGGGCTGTTTTTGTGACAGAATAAAACCAAAGCATAATACTTAAGTCATGTTTATTCACTAATGCTCTATGTCCAAGTGTTACGTTATCTCTGTGCGTAGGATTAACTGGGTCTGGTTAGTACAGAAGGCTCACCAGCCTACAAGGGAGCCCAGAGAGGTGACAAAAATGAAATAGAAAAAGAGACAAGAGGATGCGGTTGAAAGTTTTACTATTTTCCTTTCCTGTCTGACAAGTATATTGCATTCTCCCACAATAACAAAACAACAAAGCAATCAAGCATGGAGGCAGATTACAACAGGAACATTAAAAAGGTTGTGCAGCAGAGGAATTTGAGTGTGTCATTCCAAGTTTTGTGACCTGTTCCTGTGTTTTTTGTGTGTGAATATATTTTGATTTTATTTAAAAGAAAATTTTGCATGTTGTCATTTTTTTTTTTTTTTTTTTTAATCACGCTAGTTAAGGAGATGTGTTTAAGATAACAGGCCTGGGCTGTGTGTTGTCTACCCCACAGAAATCTGATATAACAGTGATTAACACACAGCAGTTGTTGCCTTCATCTACCGCTCCAAAATCTTTTAATGTTAACTGGCCTTGATGTGTAAAGTGATTTCACTGTCATGTCATGATGTTTTTTTTCTTCTTTTTATTCTTGCCAGAGATGAAGCAGGTAGAAAATTGTGGACTTTTAAGCCTGATAACTGAAGTCAGATCTATTTTGATTTTATTGCTGCTCACTTTCACTTGCTTTACAGGAGCTATGTCAAAGAGGACCTGAAAGTCAGGTTTAATATAATTATACAAAATCTGGTTTGGTATTTAATGTGTGGTTGTGCATCAGAGAACATATTCATATTTTTTTTTACATGCAAGCAGATACAGGCTTCTGTGCATTAATGTGAATGTGTTTGTTAAATACTGCACCATTTGAAATTGTTTTCTGCATCTAATGACTTTATTGGGGGCACATCAAAGCAAAAAATAGTTTGTCATTTTCCACATGTTCCCTGTGCTGCCCTGTGCAGCTCGCATCCCTCACACACCATTACACTCGATCTGTTTGTGGCAGGATATCCTCCCAAACGTGGCAAATGTGTGCAGTAGGATTAATTGCCATGCCTTTATAAAAAGGTATTCTTCAAATTAGATGGGATGGAATTGAAATGAGCAAATTAGCAGTGCAGAACGGAACAAGATATCACTTTAAAAAAAAAAAGAAAAAGATGATGTGAGCAGCTGTGATTATCAGTCATTAGATTTTTATCCTCTGGTAATTGCAAAGATGTGTAAACCTGATAAAATAAAGAAATAATTAAGAAAAAATGAAATGATTTAGGTGTTCCTTGATTATTACACTCAATTTTGTGGATGGGCACTGTGAAAATTATAAGTCATTACACACAAGACCCTTGTCAGGCTGATCTTTTTGTACAATTTGTTATTGGAGAATAAGTTCAGGGCCATTTGAGCCTATTTACATACTTCATTCTGCTATAGCTAAGTTCTGCACAAAGCCTTAATCAAAACTGCAATTTAAAACGGCTCTCACACTGTGCTGCTGTTCTTGGTTTTATTCATAGTCAGCCCAGAACTAGATGGAATGAGACAGAGCTATATTAAAATGGAGCCTAAAAGAATGGAGAGCAGAACAGAGTCAAACAGAGAGCAGCCGTCAGAAATGTAATTGAACAGAGGAGAGCAGAACGAAACACAGACTCTCCCACGTTAGCAAGGTTGTTTCTTTTTTTTTCCCCGCTCTGGACTGTGGTTATTTATATGTCTCGGTTCATTGGACCTGTACAGCAGATTGTAGTAGAGTTGAGTGAACAGTGACTAATGGCTGCTGCAGGGCTGAATCATATTGTCAGGGAATGAAACATATTGTTGTTGAGGGGTTCACTTTAAACACTTCACTTGGCTGTTGGAGGTCTCCGTGCGATGCAATCAGAGTCTGCTGAAACTAGAAAACATGCATCCACAGACTTGAGCACATTTCTATGTGTGAAATCAAAACAACCTGCAGCTGGCAGTCCCTGTGTGGACACTGCATTGTGGATGACTGCGTGTTGAGTTTTCACGTGCACTACCCTCCTTTAAGCTCTGCCACATCGTACCCATCAGGGATCGCTCACATTTTTTGCTCATTTTTTTATGGTCTACTCCTTCTGTCTTGCTCAGTCTAGTGTCATAGTGACAGTAACACCGTAATACTGAATTTAAAGCTGCAAATGGGGAGGAAGTAGGAGTGCTTTCTCGACATGCATGCGGTTCAAAGACCAGCTGGAACGATGATTTTCTCAGATGCTGGCCTTCCTGTTGCCATGAGGTGTGGAAGTTCATCCTAGGTGGCAATTTTAATAGATGTCATCCACCGTCATCTACACCACCTGGCTATCATCTCCTGGAGGTGTTGACTCATTGCTATTAGTGAGTGTGCGTTTTTGTGTGTGCGTGTTGTGTACATGCATTAGGGATGAAATTGTTTTGCCTGAATTTTAAGTATGATTTGAGCTTATTAATACTTGAAAATAGAGCGTGCCAGTATTCGTTCTCTGCTCTCTCTTTGCTTTCAAAACACTTTTGTATCTCCGTCTCATTAAAATAGATCCAAGTAAGCATATCATCAAATGAAATATAATAACACCACTAAAGACAGCCTTTTATATTTCTGGTGAAATGCATGTTTTTGGCACATATAAATAAAATAATAAACCTGGTAGGTAAGGCAGAATAAATCTTGGTTTAAAGGTAACTCATTAGATTGATACAACAATAATTGCTAGTTTTGATTATCATTTGACTATCTTCACTTCACTATTTGACTATTTTCACTCTTTATTTTGTGGAGAGCAATGCAAAACTCTTGCCAGTTCCAGTTTCTTTCATCTATCCCCACATCCATTTTCTGCTTTATGCTAAGCAATATTATATGCCTTGAGTGGCACAGAGCTGCAGTGATGAGTACTATTGCCTCACAGTAAGAAAGTCCTGGGCCGGTACTCTTCTGTATCAAGTTAGCATGTTCTTGCAGGGCCTGTGTGGATTTTCCCTGGGTACTCTGGTTTCCTCCCACAAGCCTGTGATGATGATCTGTCCAGGGTGTTTTCCTTCTCCTAGGATAAACTCTAGAAGTTTTGATGCCAGAACCTTCTTTCTGTCAAGCAACAATACTGCATTTAATCATTTTTGATAAAAAAAAAAAAAAAAGATAGTATAGCACATTTTGTTGGTTCTCTACATTAAAATAAATAAATAAATAACAACATGAAATCAAAGCAAGAGGCACTGGGGGGAAAAAAACCAAAAAAAACTTTTTTTTTCCTGATGATACAAGAATCTGATGTTTTGACTTTTAATTGAGTAACGTTGTCAATTTGAGATTTATTTATTTGTCTTGGTCCAGCTCTGCTGTGAAGTGATAGTTTGGCAGTGCCTGCTAGGTGCTGTCAACAGCTTGATGAGTGACAGTGAAGTAGTCAGAACTTAAGGAACTCAGATAACCCTGTCAACACTATCTCCTGCCTCTGAAATGGCTAACAGGGCCTCAGGCTGCATAGACAACACCAGGGCGAGACTGACATTTGCTAATATTCTATAAGATGAACTATTCTGGATTCAGACAGCAGAGCTGGGCTGCTGCTCTGCTTGATTTTAGAGCATTTTGTGCCTCTCAAACTGGAATTATGATTGGCAATTAGCTGAAGATTTTGAAGTTATATCATTTTAAAAAAGTGCTAAAAAGTAATTAGCACTGCCTGAATCTTGCCAGCACCAGAGTTATTATAGCTTTGTGGGGGGTTTTCCCATTGAATTTGAGTTTTTCTTTTCTTCTCAGTTTAGTTTGTAAGTTTTCAGAATAGATTTCCTTATGTGAGGTATTTCAATTTTGTTTTGATAAGTTTCAGGGACACGGTTCAGAACAGGTAAAATCCCCTCAAGCAAATTTGAAATTGAAGGGAAAAAAAAAAACTACATGTTTATTTTATTTTGTGTTTAGTGTGTTATGTTTAGTGTGGTTTGTATTTTTATTTTAATTAATTAAAATGTCTTTTCATATTTTTTTTCAGTTTTACTTTAAATTAACTCTAATAACTTTTTTGCAGGCAGAATAATAAAACAAAAAATCCATAAGTTATGTAGCACAATGTCATCAAATACTGCCTGTTTCCTTACCTTTTAGCATGAACCTTCTATTGAAGATAGCATATTGGGATTTTTTTTGCCTTCCGTGTGTAATACTTCAATTCAGAAATGGCTGCTGCTGAACTTTGGCAGCGGTGTGATGAGTAGGAAAGGTGGAAAACGATTCTAAGGTTGTCTGTGATACCACATTTGGCATTTCGAAGGAGCAGTCTTCAATTCACAAGCTGCAAATGACATTCATGCACAAATCCTCCAAAGCCATGTGTGTGTGTTCTTCAGTGTGTGTGAATACACATATGGCATTTGGTGCATTCTTATTTTTACTCCTCAGCCTAAAAAGTAAATGATGCTCTTCTCTACATGTTTCACCGAGCCCTAGCTCATCTGGTGGAATCTGGCGCTTATGTTAGAGTTATGTTTTTGTTTTAATTTTTCAATACCATCCAATCAAATGTACTTAAAGACAAGCTCACAGAGATGTCTGTAGATTCTTCCTTTGTTTCCTGGATCACAAACTATTTGAAGGCCACAATTTGTCAGGTTGGGGAACTGTGTTTCTGGGACATTAATGAGCAGCACAGGTGCTCCACAGGTCACTGTCCTGGCTCCATTCCTTTTCACACTGTATACAGCAGACTTCAAATATAAGTCTGAGTCCTGCCACATCCAGAGATACTCGGATGACATTTCCTTATGTGGCGTGCATCAGAAATGGACAGGAATCTGGATCTTGTTAAAGCCTGCAGCGACTGGAGTCACACAAACCACTTCATACTGAAAAAAGAAGGAAATCATAGTAGATTTCCAAAGATTAAAGCCCCCTCTTTAACCTGTGAAAGTTTGTGGGGTGGACATAGAGGTGTTAACAAAATATAAATATCTAGGTTTACACCTAGATAACCAACTAGACTGGTCCCCGAATACAGATGAACTATAAAAAAGGGGGCATAGCCGCTCAATAAAGTATTTTTATTCTTTAAAAGGCTGATGGGTCTTGCTGTCACCTTGCCAGGCAGGCAGGCAGCCAGTTTTCAACTTCGTGAGCATGATCACTCAAGAACGATGTCACCTTGGATTTTCACATGGATACCATAGATGCAGCTGCTAAAATTCTCAGATAAGCTTGAATCTTGGTGAATTTGCTCAGGTAGTGATATCATAGTGTAGCTGCATCTACTGACAATCCCTGACACTTTGGAATTTGGCAACTTCGATATAATTCATGCATTTTTTTTTATTTTGCAGGTTTCTCAAAATGTTTCAGTCTTTGGCAAATAACAGGCAATGAAGTATAATCACTGTTTGGTCATGTATACTGTTGTGACAACATTCATATGTTAAAGCTTAATAAATCATGTTCACTTCTGGTGACATAGGGGTTTCAGGGGTGGCCCGACAGGCAGTGGTTTTTATTATTTTTATTTTTATTTTTTTTTACATTGATTAGCATTTGTGGCTGCCACGACACATAAAATCTGTTTTTTTTTTTTAAGCGATTAAGTGAAGGTTACTTTGTTGTGCCAATAAAAAAATTATGACCAGGAGGCCTGAAACTCACCCAGCAGGGTCACCGGAAGACAAGCTTTTTTGCAGCCTCGTAAAATAACAGTACTCCTTTAATTCTCAGGTTGGAAGGACATATTTTTATGTTCCTGTATGCACTAATAAACATGTCAGTTACAATCAACAGTGTAGTTAAAAACCATGAACACCTGGTGAAAGATATGAAAGAAACAGTAACACAAAAATCACTGCTTGGTCATTTAAAGTCCACAAAGCACTGTGGTGTCAGTTATTGCACATAGAATGATTCAATACATTGCATCCAATATACCAGTAGCCTTCATTGTTTTTCAGCTTGAAAAGATTCCTTCAGTATTCTTTTGTGATGA
The DNA here is from genome assembly GCA_024447675.2 of Pterophyllum scalare. NCBI lineage: Eukaryota > Metazoa > Chordata > Actinopteri > Cichliformes > Cichlidae > Pterophyllum > Pterophyllum scalare. The sequence continues at coordinate 4,228 of JAMQGT020000573.1, read as the reverse complement.
AGAAGATTGTGCTGCATGTTTGAGGTAAAATATCACACAGCTAATATACAAGTAATTTGTCATTTTATGGCCACCCAGCAAAAAATGACATCAGAAAGGTGTTTCGCTTACAAACAATCAGGCCTCTCTGGATAAAATCTAAGTCTAAGAATTTGCTGGATGTTTATGTAATAGATAATCTGATTAGTCACTCTAGTAATTCAGCTGTCAATGTTATTTCCATGCCATATCGCTTATAAAAACATGTTATTGAGTTGAGTGGCATATTAGTTGGAAACCCCTATGGTCATAAAGGAATGTCCAATAATAGTTCTTACCAAAATAATGCCAATCACAGAACATGACAATAATTCATCTTTATTATGATTTTTAGCATTTCTGGTTCTTATTTAGCCATTTGCTTTTGAAATGATATGGTGCATAAAGTCACTAAGGCTCATATGCAGCCCATTAAGGTCTACCAAGACCCGGTAATTATGTGTTCTAGAACTTGTATTTCCAGGGGATTTATGCCACCTAAATATTCTACTGCCAGGAAGCTGAGGGGTAGCACTGGCAGCAGACAGATTTTTTTTTTTTAAATTCTTCTTTTTCTGCTTTTTTTCTTCTTCCTTTTCCTTCCTTTTATTTAAATGATTTCACATTGTAAATGGTCCCATTTGTTTATATATATATATATATATATATATAAAAAGAACCTCTAAAGACTGATAGTAGCTGGAATGAGAGAGTCCACTCTGCCTTTTCCAGCAACATTGAGTGCAACCTAGTGGAGAATGACTAGTTATTTCACTATGGGATCTCTCAGTATCTATAATTGAATCACTTAAGCACTGCTGGCTATTAGCTGGTGAAGAGACTTGAGTACTTCGAGGGAGGAAAGTACAGTGGTTTTTGCACGTGACATCACAGGAATACAGATTTAGCATGGCGACGAGCTGAGTGTTGCACCTACTCCATGCTGCTTGAGGGCCTGCTCTGATTTTTTTTTTTCTGGCATGTTTTTGATCCGTTTTTACAAATCACAAATCAATACAAGAATGTTATGAGTGATAAACATTTTCCTGTGATGACGCAATTTTTACCCTGATGGGCGTCGCATCATTCTGAACGGTTTGATAAGTGTTATAGAGATTTGAATTATATGCTTTGGCCTTCACGGTCACCAGATCTCAGCCAAATTGAATGTTTATGCGGGATTTTTGACCAGCATATTAGCGAGCGCTATCATGATCAAAAGATAAAAACAAAAGGACTAAACTTTGTAAAATTGCTGTTGTGTTCCTCCAAAATTATTTATATGTGAGCAACCTCTGTTTCCTTGTGTGCACATATGACTCTGATTGCATCTGAGTACCTTATGACTTCTCTCTGCTAATTGGTAATTGGCTGATACACTGCAGCAGTTGAACTAGAATGAAGCAAACTGCAGTGACTTCTCTGTCCTGCTTCCCTCCCTCAGGACTTTTATTCAACCATCTGTTTCTATGAGTGATGGTAGCGTGCTGAGATGCAAATCTATGCTTGAGTGTGTCTTTCTCTATTTGTTCAAGCGTGCACTGGCTTACATTTAATCAGAATGTATTTGAGGTGTTATGTACCTTGGGCTGTGAAGAACTGCAGTAGCGGACATCTGATTGGCAGTAATGCATGAAAGCGATCAAAGTAATGCGGCCAGCAGTAATGATGATGAAGTGTCAGGTTAGTCTAAAATAACATACTGAGCAGCTTGGTATCTGATATGTAAGCTGTTTGGAAAGGGACTTACAGAATACCCAGGACCTTCGTGCGTGTGATGAAGTCATCAACACGTTCGATTTTTTTTTCTTGTTTTGCTATGAAATGCTTTTAATAAACCTAAACTAACTGCACTTAAAACTATCAGCTCTATATCTGTATTCCTATGATGTCAGATGGTTTCTACACTGGAAACTGAAAAGTTGACATTTATAGCAGGTTGTCAAGGTGACGCAGTAATCCGTGGTTGATCTTCATCCACTTTTTACTATGTGAAATGCTATGAAAGTCTTTCAGGAATATAAAAACAGATGAGAAATGTTTGGCATTTATTAGGCATAAAGAGAACACTCAGTTGCATTCAGGCAATGTGTCGCTTTAAAGACCTCAGCAGGTTTGAAGAGATCCAAGTCAGTGTGGCCAGGACAGTGGATCACAGCATCTCTGAAACAGCAAGACTAGTGTGGTGCTCCAAACCAGTAAATTTATTTAATCAGCCGGGCTCTGTGGTTTTCAGCAAACATTGCCTAAATATAAGTAAATCAGGTATTTAGGGACTGTTTTCATCTGTGGATTAAAGCATGCTTGGTGCACTGAGTATTTATGGCACCACAGTAGTGTGTACTATTTATGCAGTTGACAGAAGCTAAATTACAAATGTTCAATGTGGTAATGAAACAAACAAACAAACAAAAAACTGTCAAATATCACATGGATTGTCTCGGTAACTTCTAGATGAAATCATATACCTCTTACCTGTAGATACATTTCAAGTGGCTCATACATGTTCTATAGGTTTACCTTGATGCAGTGTAATAATTGATCACGTCACTGTAATCAAAAGAGCATATGCTTTGGTGTAGTACAAATACACCCACCAAGTGCATTTTTTTCTCTTCTTCACGTGTTCATGCATTCAGGTCACTAAGAGAGAAGATAGGGGAAATAAAAAGGAGAAAAAGATTGCAACGAAGGCACAGAGAAGAAAAGTACTGAAGAAAGTAATACTATAATGCTCTATTAGATAATTACATATGGGGGGAATTGGATGTGGAAGATAAAGGAAAAGGAGGCTCTGTTAGAAGAGCTAGAAAGAAGTGACAGACACGAAAGGGAAAAAGAGAGGGAGAGAGAGATGGGGAAAGAGCATGGGGATGAAGGAGAGCGGAGAGGGGGCACAGCGAAGGGAGGGGATGGAAGAAAGAGGATTTATTGAGGCTGCAGGGAAGAGCAGCATGATAGCTCTCTGATGGATTAGAGGAATGTATGAGAAATGGAGTGAAGAGGGGAGAAAGCGCAAGGGGAGAAGTGAAGTTTGTGGGCCTCCTTGGGGCAGCTCTAAACACTGGTATCATTAATGTAGTTTAAAGAAGTGTACTCACCGAGAAAAGTCTTTTTCTTTTTTTTAAAGGCCACCTGTGGGTATTAGAGAGGGAGAAATCAAGCAAGAGAGAGATATGGGGACAGGGTGACAGTCAGATAGCATTAATGAGAAATTGAGTTGGAAAAAGAGAAGAGATATTGAAAAAGTAGAATCAGGAAATTGCTGCAGCCGTTGGCAGACTGGAGAGTGTGTCATGGTTTCAGAATAGGAGAAGAAGGAAGGGTATTTACCAAGGGAAGAAAGTATACTCTTTATTTCTCTTCAGTTCTGCTCACTACAAACCAGATTAGTAATTCTGAGGGGTGTGTGTGTGTGTGTGTGTGTGCGTGTGTGTGTGTGTGTGTGTGTGTGTCAGTCACTTGGCTGACACACACTGGAGTGAGGGTATTTCTTTTGTCCAACAATTTTTCTGTAAGATTCTGTGAAAGGATTTTGTCTATCAGCAAGAGAATAAAAAAATTTTCTATACATTTCATGGCAAATAAATATTTTATACTTCAAAGCTAGTAGATACTCGCTGGCAGGCATGATATTCTCTGTATTTAGTTCCAACAGTCGGCTCTCGTGTTATCCAACCAAGTCAAGTTTCTTTGTCCGGGTATCCATTCAGCCCAATGAGGGGAAACTGGAAACAAAGACTCCAATTAGTCAGGCAATTAGACTGCTGTTTTGTGTCCTCTACTCATCCTCTGCGTCACACACCAATAGCTATTCTTTCCTCTTAAATCTCTCATTTGCCCTTCACTTGTTCTTTAATGTTTTTTTTCCTTTTTTGACAGGACATTCTCTATGAAATTACATCTCAGTGATATTCACTGTTATGTATTTTTTTCCTTCAAGAAAGCATTTTTAAAAAAAATTCCAGTTCATTTGCAATTTATCACTCCTCCTTCATCTTTCTTTCTGCCTGTGTCTTTGTCACTTCATCTCTTTCAACCAGAGTCTGAACGATATGAAATTAGACCCTACCACCCAAATGTTTCAGCAGAAATGAAGAGCCATCTGACCATATACAGTGCCAGTCAAAAGTTTGGACACACCTTCTCACTCAATGTTTTTTATTTTTTGTTTCTACATTGTAAATTAATATTGAAGTCATCCAGACTG
>JAMQGT020000572.1:0-12016 GCA_024447675.2 Pterophyllum scalare | reverse complement strand
TTGTTATGTACCTTGACTCAGTTACGTATTGCTTGCATGCGAGTGTGTGTTTAATTGCTGCAATCTGCCAAGTGTGGAAGAAATTCACCTGTTTGGCTTTGCTGTACAATACTTCAGATATGGCAGTTAATTGGATTGCCATTTGATGCAGGTTATCTAATCATCACTCGAGGCAGATTAGCATGAAAACGGTTGACACACATTGCAAGGAGCAGACGAAAAGTTTGATGGAGTCAAACATGTTTGAGGCTGATTGGAAGTGCAATAAACCAGAAGAAAACTGCAATAAAACAGCAAACTCGGGGTGGCATTGAACTTTAAAGCTTAGCTAAGCCCAGAACACTGGCAGAGTGACGGAGGGAGGAAGTTGGATCAGCATGTGTGATACAGATTATCCCAGTCATCACAATAGAAGTGTCTTTCCAAGTGTTAAACAGGGTTTGGGCTCAGATCCTCAAACTGTAATCCAGCCTGCTGCTGTCAGCATCGAACACAAAACACATCTCATAATTTACCTGATGCTCACCAGGCATTTTAAAAGACTTCACAGTCCATTTCAAAGCAATGGAAATGAGAATTGCAGCAACACGTATCGCCAGAATGCAGGAAATCAACATAAAGAAAGGATGGTGTGAAACAGAAAATGTTACCACAAGAGCACCTGAATTCATATAGTGCCCCTTCATGTTGTACACTGTGTACTTAGTTGTGTTGTACATGGTTTTTGTCAGAGCAGTGTTTTCCTAAGCTTGAATACAGCAAGTTGTGCGTTACTGGAATTTACACTCACCTGCCACTTTATTAGATACACTTGGTAGTACTGGATGAGCCCTCTTTTGCCTTCAGAACTGCTTTATTTCTCCGTGGCATAGATTAAACAATGTGTTGGAGACATTCCTCAGAGATTTTGGTCCATATTGATATGATTGCATCACGCAGTTCCTGCAGATTTGTTGCTGCACACAGTATATGATGCCATCTTCCTGTTCCACCACATCCAAAGGTGCTCTATTGGATTGAGATCTGGTGGCTGTGGAGGGCATTTGAGTTGAGTGAACTCATTGTCCCTCTCAAGAAACCATGAGATGATTTGAGCTTTGTGACATGGTGCGGTATCCTGCCGGAAGCCAAGATGGGTACACTGTGGTCATAAAGGGGTGGACTTGTTTAGTAGAAGGGGCTAAAGTGTTAGCAAATATCCCCACATCACTACACCACCACCACAAGCCTGAACCACTGATACAAGGTAGGATGGATCCTTGTTTTCATGTTGTTTATGTTAAATTCTGATTCTACCATCCAAATGTTGCAGCAGAAATAGAAACTCATCCAATCTTCTATTGTCCAATTTTGGTGAGTGCATGCAAATTGTAGCCTCCTTTTCCTGTCCTTAGAGCTGACAGGAGTGGCACCCAATTTGGTTTTCTGCTTCTATAGCTGTTGCAGTTGTAATGTGTGGTTTAGCTCTAATCCCTCAAAAACAGAAAACATGTACTACTCTGAGCAAACATTGACATTTGAAATTTTCAGTAGTGCAGAAAAATTGTTTGGTAGTCCCTCACTGCTACACAGCCAATATGGCAACTGCTAAGGGCAAGAAGTGGACAGTATTACAACATCCAGGTAATCATGTGGGTACAGCACTCAGTCACCATATTTGATAGTGTGAAGGCACTTGTGCATTCAAAATAGCAAATATAAATACAGAAGTAGGTGTGTGTGTGTGTGTGTGTGTGTGTGTGTGTGTGTGTGTGTGTGTGTGTGCGCGTGCGTGCGTGCGTGCGTGCGCGGGCGCATGGGGGGGATAACAGGTATGCTGCTGATGTCACTCAAACTACTGGTGCTCAAGGGAGGGAATAACAGAAAAAAGAAAATTGAAAAAAGAATATGACTGAAGAATGGCATAAAAAATCCACTTGTGGGAATTTAAAGCAGTTTTGGACAAGGCCTTTATTTTAGTGAGATCAAGACATTTTAAAATACACAAGCACTTGCTATGCCTTCTTCAGGGTTGAAGTATGTGATATGATCAGACATGCAGCAACAGACACATGAACATTTATTTGTACTCATGCACTGACATGTTGTAAGAACTTAATTTCCCAAATATTAAAAGATCTTTTGCCCAGTTGGCACACACTTGTATTATTGTGATATGCAGAGTGGACATTACATCATTCACTATTTTCATTTGAAACCTGTTATAAAAGCTGAAATGTCACACCTTGGAAAAAGTTTTGCATCATTTCAGTTCTGAAAGTCAGACTAAAAAGCATTTTGAGGAGTGAGCCAGGAAAGCATTCTATTACTTCCTGCATTCCGATATTCATAAGGTTTTTTGTATATTCTTTAGCCTTTTTTTTTTTTCTTCTCACACTTCTGGCAGGGTCATGGTTGGGTTTTATAGGTGGGGCAAGAATATGATAAAGAAGGTCTGTGCTTGCAAAGGTTTCCTTTGCTTGGAGCATAAGAAACAGTGCTCTAATGTGATTGGATACAGACACACATATGCAGACTCCACCAGTTTTTTTTCTATGAAGATCTATTTTCATGCAGGTATTTATATCAACTTTTTAACCTCAGTTTCTGAATACAAAACACCTAAGAGGGGACTCAGATTCTGATTTTAACCTCTATTTCACAAGAGCAAGTTTATTAAACACTGTATTTTGGTGCTGCTAAAGGTCCCGAAAGAGCAGAGAAGGGGGGACAAGAAAGGAAATTAAGAAAACCAGAGAGACAAAACAAAAACTTGCAGCTGAAAAAAGATAAATGCTGCAAACAGATGCAGCGGGGTTTAAGAACTCCATAAATACAGAGGCACATGACAATGTTCATATTAATTAGCAATTAAACATCTAGATTATGCGTTTACAGGCAATGCAAAGGACAGAAGTGGAAGGGATAGTAAAAAAAAAAAAAGTAAATGTTGCCCTCTGCTGGGCAACTGTCTTATCCCTGATGAAAGGCATAGTCTCTCATCTCCTTTTAGTACTGCTACATTCAGGAACAGCAGATGAATATTTAACTTCTATATTCAAACAAGATGAAAACTTCTTTTTCCAGTGAATTACCTTTTTGCTATCACTGGATATGTGTCTTTATTTCTTTAGCTTATCGCAGTGATTTTATTAGATTTTCATGTAATCTCCCCACAAGGATATTTGTTGTAATTTAGATGTTTTTTACTGCTGAACTGGCCTGATCTTCTAGCTATATTCACATTCAGGGTCAGTACTAAGACTACTGAATAAATTACACACACCAGTATCTCTTTGGCTCCACTTTACGCAACTAAAATAAACTGAGTGGATAATAAGAGAGGCAAAAATCACATTAACATAAGGATGGTATCAAGAAATGTGGGTTAAAAAAGGGTAAGTTGTAGTCACTGTGTGACTTGTGCTGTGCTTTGAGCTGTTTTGCTGCATACCTAAAAGGTTATGAGTAATAATAGCAGAGGCATACACAGTTTGTCTCTGTGACTGATCTCCCTTCAGTTGTTTGCTTCATATTCCTCTGTTGCCAGATGCCATGCAGCCTTCTGTCTCATTACAAGTTTCAGCAACAAGAAAACCCAGTCACTTAGAATCTATGCAGACAGCCTGAAGCCAAGCGAAATCAATTTAACAATGAGCCAGGACAAAACAACACTGTTGGGATGATTCAGCATTATTTGTGAAAGTGAAATAAGCCCAAAAATGGTGCTGTGCAGAGATGGAAGATAATGACAATCCATATTCTCCCATCTTGTTATCGTTACATCATTTTATGCCAGTATGGTGTAAATGTGGAATTTGCATGCTCACAAAACACTAGCAGTTGCACAGTTTGGTTTGAGCTTGAACTAATCTGACCTGATGTGTTTAGAGGGGATTTAAAGTCTAACAGAAGCAGAAACTTTGGACTGTCTATTTCACTGGTAAAAGTAGAGCTGATGGCATTTTAAAGGAGATTTTATTGGAAAGGAAAAAAACATTCTTTGCAAACACATAAGCAGGGGAAACTCTGGCATTTTTGGCAGTAACACTCCAAGCAACAATATGGAGCTGATTCCCAGATGAAGGTAGAAGATAGTGACAAGGCTCCACGATCTAGATCTCCGGTTGGTGGTGGAGGAGCAGAGTGAGCAGATGGCTGATGGAGACTTGGCTAAGATGCTCTGCACAACCCAGATGAGTTTAGAGATGGGGAGGAGGAGGATGAGGGATCCACAACAGACAGTCTAAAGGGATAACAGTGATTAAATCTAAAGAACAGGGATTGACTGGCTTGGAGAATGTGGGTAGATAGATCCCTAGATAAGAGCAGCAATGCTGAAATTTCAAGTGAGGTGTGGGACAGTAACAAAAAAGATAAAGCAGCAAGAATCTAGCCTACATTAGATGTGCTTATACTAGAGTTTTTAATGCAAACTGTGTTTTCCCATCTTATGCTCTGTAACTTTAAAACTATCAAGTCAGACCCCCTATATTAAATCCCATTTTCTGTAGACCTAAAATGATGACTGCAAGCATACTGATCAAACTTTTCTACATTCACTAGAGGGCAATGCTGCGATTAGAAGATAATATTCAGAGCAGTGACCTGGGCGCTGATCTTTAAACTGATGCTGCAGGAGCACAGTGCACATTTTGTATATCAGAGTGCGCCTGGAATGAGTGGAATTTGTCACTCATACTGTGATTGTGCCACAGTATGCTCCCTGCACTGAAAAAAAGCCCGCTAGCACAATATCCATGAACGTGATTTGAAGTCAGAAGCAATCACAAAACAAAACGCAAAGGAAGTTCAAGCAATCTGCTATTTAAAGTTTTTGCACCGCTGTAAACAATGAGATCTATTCTGGAGAAATTGTTTTGGGATTTTTGTTGATTTCTCTGGTGTTTGGAGCTAATCTGACCTGTGTCACACTTGTTGTTTTAAATGCCTCCAGTGGCTACAACATCTGGGTGGGAACAATTCCCTCTTGCTTATTCTCCAGGGCGCCATTTCAGAAGGTCAAGGAGCTGCACATTTCCTTCGGGCCAAGAAAAGAAACAAATCAGAAGTGTCGATTTTAATCGCACCATAATAATTTGAAATATCTAGTTGTGTTTTTCTGAATACAAGCAAAGAACCAGTATGAGATAAAAGTCAGGACTCAGGCTACGAAGGACTCCCACGTGAAAGCACCCCAGAGAGATATTCAGTCAGAAAACAAAATGTCATGACCTATACTCCCACGAGAAAACCAAGCAATGTTGTATATCTTACCCAGCAATGTGTGGAATAAAGGAGGATCACTGAGCTTTAACAATATTTAAGACCTTTTATTTTTGTCACAGGGAATTAGTTCAGCTCAAGTTTGCGATTAAAGTTTGTCTTTTGTAACCTTTTTGTTTGGGACTGCTCTTTTTTTCCCCTCTTAACTCAGATTTCTATTCAGCTTTGTCCATTTTCCTCTTGCGAAGCTATCAAAACCATAATCATGTCATCACGGCAGTAATGTTGACTGGCATGCGATTTGAAGCACATTCTCCTGTCAGAGAACTGACAGGAGAATTCAAGAACATCCTCTTTGTTCTTTTGGTTTATTCACAAAGCTCAGCCCAGTCTTTCATCGCTTGCAAGATATAAGCTTATCAAAGACAAAAAAAATAACAACGGGGTGATGACCGAGTGTTCCCATTTCACCTTACACACTAGTGAAGGAGAAACATCATAATGATACAGCTTCTTGGACATTAGCAAAAAACAAAATTCCTTTAAGGTGAATTTTGTGGGTGGCCTTATGGGCCTCTGGGGAATGCAAGGTATGCCCTGATACCAGCAAACATAAAGTGATCTGTATATGGACCTCCTTAGTGCTGAGGTTCTTCTGAATGTCAATTTACATCATTTAAGCTATACATTTACACTTAATGACTCTAGAGATCATTTGAGGCTGATAATAGTGGTATATGAAACTGTCACTGATGTCTTTTTGCTGTCTAATGATGAGAGATTTGTAAATGTCCCCAAACCTTTCATTTCAATGTTCTTCTTGTATGTGTTCTACACGACAGGAAATCCTGTAACAGACTACCCCAAATACAAGATAATTAAATAATGATTTGAGATTTTATTGGTGTTCTGATCCTATCTTTCAATGGCAGGATACTGAGTAGAAATAACATGAAGCCCATACCTTCCTTATTTTGAGTTCAGCAGAGTGTTATCCTAATATTTGTACAATTGTTCTACTTGTAGTGATGCTTCCTGTCCTCCCATTTTACTTTCTCCAAATAAAATAGGGCATTTGTAGCCAAATTCGAACTGCACAGTGATTTCTGACACGGCCACTGCAAGCGGACGTCCTCATCTTGATGGGCTTTGATAAAAAAAAAAAAAAAGCTTCTTAAATAAACCTCCATAGACAGGACTGTCTGCTTTTGAGCTTTCACAGCCCCTGGTAGTTGTGTCTGTAATTGCCAACTCTAATTTCTTTCACTGTGTTTGCAGTGAACACATTTTTCTCCAGAAATATTGCTTACTGATTTGATGTGTGTGTATGGAAAACAGAGTAATCCAGATGAGTGCACCATGGACAGAGAGCAAGCAGTTCCTTTGTGTGAAAATGGCAGTATCTGATGTGAAGGAATTGTTTAGGGTCTGTTATGTTTGGCCTCGCACAATAGACTTACGTAAGAAAACATGATAATTTTTTATCTGTATCCTGGATACGAAATAATGAAATCAGTTTGACAAGGTGTTTAGTTTGTGAGAGAATGTGCGACTCTGTTTTCTGGGCCCAAATGTGCTCACTGTTTAAATCCTCCCCAGGTTTTTAATGGGAAAAAAGAAGCGTATCCATAAATTATACAAGTGACAAATACCCATGCATGCTAGAGGCTGGAGCACACTAGCTACCACTGAGAGAGGATGCAGCAAACATATCATACTTTCCAGAAGTAAACAAGCTGAGCAATTTCGCCTGTGAGTCATGTTTTGAATGGGCTGTGAGAATGACTGGCCTTGCGCCTGATAGATTTGGAGATGACATCTGCTTGGCTTCTAGTTTTACTATTATGAAAATGGTCCATGGAAAAGAAAAAGTGTCACTGCCACACATACATGCACACATCTGCAACATGCATGCATAATGTAAGAGGAGGCATATGGATTCAGACTTTCAGTGACAGACCTTTTGTTTAACCGGAAGTAAATTGAGTAATCCCGACTGGGACTGGGGCTGCTATAATCAAAGTAGTCTAATACATTGTGTGTCACTAGGGTAAACGGATAAGTGCTTTAAGCATCTCATGGTTTGCCATGAGCCAAGATGAGTTACTCTGCCTACTTATAGTGATTTTCATTGAGAAATTCACTGATGATGGCAAGCAGCAAAATATAGCAACTGCTGAAAGAGGAGGTCAATTACAACCACTTTAACTACAATAGCAAATGCCTAGTCATCATTTTAACTTTTTTCCATTAATGATGTGCAAAAGTGCAAGCGAGGAACAAACTGAAAATATGCTGATGTCTTCTTTTCAGGGCTCAGCAACAAATTTTTATGCACCAGATTTAGGTTTCAGTCTTGTTTGGTGTCTTGGCAGTGCTCTCTCATTAGCATAGGTCTGAAACGGCCTTCTGCTCACACATTTGATCCCATTTCAACAGAGGGGCCTTGCGCCCCGGTTGCCTCAATAGCTTTTATTCCTTTCTTTGCGGGGGATGGGGGGGGGGTGGAAGGAAACGGCACTGAAAACGGTAGCCGATCTGTATTGCCCCAAGAGAAAGATACAGCATCCCACCAGCAGCTAAAGTAGAACTGACCTTCTCAAATACCAGGGTAATTATGCTTTGTGATAGTTATACTCTGACCTGCTGTAAAGAGACAGAGCGCAAAGGTGAACTCAAGTGGTCGGCTTATTTTATGTCTCTGCCAATAGCCGTTTCCTGACCTTGTTCTGTGCAACTTGAAATTAGCACATATCATTTCCTGCATTAGTGCTTTGATTGCATGAAAGTCTCTACATCTGAAGGGGGGGGGGTCCACCTGCATAAAATGATGTGGCATATAAAGTAATGGCTTGAAAACATGACCTTTGTTGACCACATTAAACCAGCAGACAGAGATAAAGCTTTGACTATAATTATTTATATGGAGGCAGAGGAATGCAGGGAGGTCCTCTTAGTTTCTAGACTTTTGGATGGACAGTATTAATTTACTGAACTATTGCTGCTTTCATGTCATATCAGAGTTACCATAATTAGCAGTTTACCACTTGCAAACAGTGTTTATGTCAATATATAAGTGACAATTATGAATGTGAAAGACACATTTTGGAAAACTCTCTAATATAACCAACTCAAGGCTAAAATTATGGGCATGTACTCAAAAGCAAGCAAACATGGATGTCTAAAATCAGCCAAAGTCTGCTGTTAAAGGTAATTCAATTAAATAAAGAAATTTAAGATGTTTAACCACTGCCAGTATATTGAACAAGCATCTTCTTCTTCTTTCAACTGATCCCCTTAAGGGGTTGCCACAGTAGATCATCTTTCTTCATCTCACCCTATCCCTAGCACCCCTTGTGTCACACCAACCCTCTGCATGTCCTCCTTCACTGCATCCATGAAGCTTCTTTGAGGTCTTCTTCTTTTCCTCCTACATGGCAGCTCCATTGTCAGCATCCACTATCCCTCCTCTGCACATGTCCAAACAATCTCAGCCTTGGCTCTCTAACTCTGTCTCCAAACTGCTCAACCCGAGCTGTCTCACTACCATCTTGTAAATCTTCCCTTTCACTCTTGCTGCTTCTGTCGTGTCACCCCTGACGCTCATCTCCACACACTCCACCCTGCCAGCACCCTCGTCTTCATCTCTCTTGAGCACTGTCTGATGCTTTTGATGGTCAAACCCTGTTATTTAAACTCATCCACCTTCATTATCACTACTCCTTGCATGTTCACCTTTCCACCTGTCTCCCACTCATTCACATATATGTGCCAGTCAAAAGTCTGCACACACTGGTACTGTATGTAATACATTCTTAGTGTTTTAGCAAGCAACTTTAAGAAATATAGCAACACACAATGTGATAACAATACCAGCCATGGTGCCACTGCAGGTAACAATGAAATTCTAAGTAATTTTGAAACTATTTGCTTTAAATTCTGATGTTGTTGGTTAATAAATTGATTTTTCCAGCTGAAATGATCATTGTTATCTATGTATATCTCCAGTAGCTACCTCTCTTGAGGTAATGGTAATGTTCAGACTGTAAAAACTGAATGAAACTTCAGTCTCTGATTTTTAGCAAACGACTTGGTTTAGAAAAAGAACCATGTAGTGTCCTAGACGTAATTATTAGGGCAGCAAACAGTACATAACATACTGTTAAATACTGCAGCTAAAGACAAAAAGTGAATTACGTGCAAATAAATAAGCAACATTGTATTTCCATCAGTGGTTGTAATAAAACTAAATAAATAATTAAAGACTAAATAAATTCACCAATAGGACTGGAAAATGTAGAACTGTAGCAGATCAGTTTAGCAGGAGATGCTGGAAGTGTAACCTCTTTCAGAACACAGCCACTGCTCTTATTCTAAAATTCGTTGCAGGCTAGTCACACACGGTAGGTGTTGTTTACCTGAAGAGTTATTTTTCAAATTTCTATTTTCAGTAATTGTAAGCAGGCCAGCTATTCAGCTGGTGTGCTAATATTTGGCTGCCAATATCTTCACAATTTTGTGTGTTTGGTTTTGGCCTAATAGGCCTCAGAGTACCGTTCTTAGTACAGCCCCTGTGCAGGGTTTTAGCAAACCTCTAATTTGTTTGAGAGTGATTTCCTTGCTGATAGAGCCTTTGAGAATAATGGCTATCCCCTCATGTGGCTGATGAAACACGTTTAAGTAAACTGTGAAGCTCTTCGAGAGAAGACTCTTTTGTACTAGTGTGTGCTGGTCTAAACAACTGAACAGCAGCCCAGGAAGTCATTAAGCAGAGAACATTAACAAAGCTTTCACCATTCAGCCTTTCAACAGTTTTCCTAAGATCTCGACAACATTGTTCAGCTTAAATAGTGTGCATATTTGGATAGTGAGTCATCCATCTTGTTCTTCCTTTTAAAAATGGATTGAGTGGCATAGCAGCATGGTTATGCATGGAGGGAATGTTGAAAGATAAGCAGTGTTAAAAGGGTTAATGTTGTAACAACATGAACGCCGACTGTCTTGTTATTCACCCAAGAAATGGTAAAAGGACATCCTCTGTTTTTCAACCAGTCTGGCAAAGACTTTTTTGGCACTGCTGTTTGTGAATGGAATTAAATGGACATGCTTCTTGCTATGCAGCCACACGGCTCAGCTGTTAAATGGATTTCAGGTGGTAGGATAGCAATTTATAATTGTAAGACAAAACCTCACATGGGGATTTTTAGAAACAGTAAATCTGGCAACTTTGTTTCAAGGATCATTTTGAGGGATTCTTGTGAAAATGCCCACTGAGATTTGTGTCTGTTCTTTGTTTTTTCTTCAGGGATACAGCCTGCTTTAAAATTTTCCAGGTTCCTAGGTTGTGTGCAAGCGAAAACGTCAATACAAATTCTTCGAACGCACAAACAAACTTACCTTGAGACATGCATACAAGCATTATCTTCCTCTGCTGACTAAGGCAGCATCCTCTCACTAGGGGAAACAATTACACACAATGCAGGGAAGCAGCACACAGATTATTTCCTTCCATTGATAAGGCCATGGCTACTACAAAATAGGAGACACTCCGGGGACCAACACTGTGTGAGAAGATCCTGTGCTGCTGGAGCCAACACCTGCCCTTTAGGCACCCATGGACTCCTGATTTGGTTCCCAGTCCACCTCCCACTGATTATCAACCCTCACTCATTTCCACAACTGAGGTCACAACACGTTGTATGGAAGATGTTAAGATTAAAACTCATGCATCTAGGAAATGCTTTCAATGTGGTATAACCAACTAGTTTTAGGAGGATTACAAAAATTATATAATGTTAATGTAATCAAAATTATGTTAAATTCGATACATACATACACAAATATCTATGGGGATCAGAATGGGAGAGAAGGGTTAATGAAGTGACTTTGAACGTGACATGGTTGTTAATGTAAGACGGGCTCTCTGAGTATTTCAGAAACTGCTGATATACTGGGATTTTCCCATCTCTGGAATTTACAGAGAACAGTCCGTAAAAGAGGAAATATCCATCAGTTCTCTGGATAAAAATGTCTTGCTGACCTCTTGTTGCCAGAGGTCAGAGGAGAATGGCCAGACTGCTTTGAGCTGATAAGAAGGCAACAGTAACTCACATAACACCTCAAGGTATGCAGAAGTGTATCTCTGAAGACAAAATATGTCAAACACTGTTTGAGTTTAAGTATCTTGGTGTCTTGTTAACGAGTGACGGGAGAAGGGAGCGGGAAATTGACAGCTGAATTGCATCTACAGTGATGCAGACGCTGGACCGGTCTGTTGGGGTAACTAAGGAGCTGAGCATGAAAGCGAAGCTGTCGATTTACTGGTCAATCTATGTCCCTACCCTCACCTATGGTCACGAGCTTTGGGTAGTGACTGAAAGAACAAGATAGCAAATACAAGCAGCAGAAATGAGCTTCCTCCAAAGGGTGGCTGGTCTTTCCTTTAGAGACAGGGTGAGGAGTGCAGCCATTCAAGCCAGTTGAGTTGGTTCAAGCATCTGAATAGGATGCCTCCTGGGCGCCTCTTGGGTGAGGTGTTGCAGGCATGTCCTACTAGGAGGTGGCCTCAGGGCAGACCCAGGACACACTGGAAAGATTATATCTCTCGGCTGACATGGAAAACTGCCTTGGTGTTCCCCTAGAGGCGGTGGCTGGGGAGAGGGAGGTCTGGATTACTCTGCTTAGGCTGAGGAAGAAAATGAGGAAGAAAATAAATGTATGGATGGATGGATGGATGGATGGATGTGCTATAGCAGTAGAAGACCACATCAGATCTTCACCAGGTGCCACTTCTGTCAGCTAAGAACAGGAA
>JAMQGT020000571.1:115000-201537 GCA_024447675.2 Pterophyllum scalare | reverse complement strand
ATTTTTATTATTATTGGCAGCCAGCCATGATCTGTTTATTTGCTCTTCACCTTCCTTTCACTCTGTGATAGTCACTGTTGAGATTATTGATGGTTTCAGGCTGACCAGGTGAAGTGATCAGGCTCACTGTGGTTCACTGACTCACCAGTGATGCCATTCTCTGATCCCATTCTGACTGATCAGGCCACCAGAGGCCCTTTACACTGGAACTGTTTGATCACCAGCCCAGGAGGCAGCAAAATAATAGATAGAGGAGGATAAATAAAAAAAAAAAAAAAACAACAAGCCAGGATGATAAATAAATACATACAAACAATAATAAACATAATGAGAAGGGATAAATAAATAACAATATAAATAAATATATACAAACAATAATTGAAATACATGAAGGAATATAAATGCCAGTGATTTATACAACTAGATAAATGTCATAGTACAGGGAGCAAAAGAGGGTGAGAGAGGTCTCCAACAGTTAAAGGAAAGAGAGGAGAAGGGACAACGACTGTTGAGGAAAAGTGAGAGGGAGGAAGAGTAATTAATGGAGAGAGACAATTAATGAAAGGGAGAGAGGGAGAGAGGGATGAAGGGGAAGCATAGTCAGGAGCCTGGCAGAGCGCGCAGTTTACTGTGCCCAGGAAGTGTTCTCAGGGCTCCAGGCCAAATCGGCTTGGCTCAGTCCCCCCGTGTCACTAACAGCCCATTGGCCAATGAAAGCCGTCCTTTATTCGCTATTTCAATCGACGCCTCACACCATCAAAGAAGAGCCGTTTATCTTTCCCTTCCATCGCCCACACACAACTTCCCCCTTTTTCTCTCTCTCAGGCCCTTGATCCATCTCTCCTCCTCTCCTTTTCTGCAGCTACATTCACAATTTGTCTCTCTGTCTCCAAAAATGCCGTTGCACAACAAAGGAGAACAAATAAAACCTCCAGGTTCAGCAAATGTGGAGACAAACCAAATCAACGCCTCCCCCCCCACACACACACACACACACACACACACACACACACAAAACTGCAGCTGCAGCTGAGTATTTCCATCTTTAACCAGTGCTCGGTTCCCAAAGGCCATCAGTGTTAGCTTTAATTTTGTTATTTCCCCTTAAACAGAAAGGTAAATGCAACCTTAACTGAAGGTTAGTAATGCAAGCCTTTCTTGACATCAAGAATGAACCCACATTCCACTTTAACCAGGGCTTTGTTGTACCCAAAACAACTATTTTCATGTTACCAAAATACTGGAAGGTCTTACTTCACCCCAGGTCCCAGAATTTTCTTCACTTTATTTTTTTTCTCTACCTAAAAGTAAGTAGGTAAAAGCCTGGAAGGCCACATGCTCTCCTTTTACTTACTTTACCAAAAGACTCAAGCACACCTTGGAAAACCAGAGAATTACCTTTGCTACCAGAAAGTCAAACACCACTTTCTATTACTAACCTTAGCAGGTCAGTAATAGAAGATTTGTTTGAGTACAGAACCAATCAGAGCCACTCGATAAAAAGGTCCTCCACCAACTATTTATGAACAGTTTTCACTTTAACTTCATTATTATTCCACCTTAATAACAAGTTAAAACCATGTGTGTTTGTGGAGATTTTGAACTAACCAGAGATCCCCACCATAAAACAGCCCTTCATGCACCTGATGTACAGGTGAGTCTCCTATAAGCTACCTAAAGCTGTAAGATCCTTTTTAGCTAAGATTAAAAATTTGGTCCAAATTCTGTAGCAATCAGAAACCAACATTTCATCCTAGCATATATTTCTTCAACTCTTCTTGGTCCAACAATCTATACTGCACATTAAGTCCAAGGCTGTAAGTTCAGATATCCCTTTAAGGGGACAACAACTTTTACCATATCCAAAGCAATGCCACGTTGGTGAACTTGGAACACACCAATTAAAATGTGAATTAATCCACTAGTAAATAGTGAATATTTCCAGATTAAACTATACTAGAAGCAATTACTCCACCTTAACAACCAATTAGTAACAAAGGCCTTTTCTTTTAAGAAACGCCTCTATGTGGCACCAGGGGAAAGGCTACAGGATCTGAGGCCCTAAAATCTACACTGGCAAAATGGATCATATGCTAAATATGCAGATTAATCCTCCAGTTCAAAACAGTCTCAAGTATATTTAATGTTTCAAGCAGCTTATGCAATGTTTGCCAAAAACTACAATCACTAGCTCTTTATACAGATGACTCATCATTTTCTATAAAGACTTCATGTTAACTAACATATCACTGGTCTGGATTTTGGGGGGAATTTGCTGAAGGTTACATAAATACACTGTAGAATGGCACACACCTGGACTACAAATAGATTCTTTCAATCTTTCACTTCGGTGTTAAAAGAAAAAGTTTCCTTATTAATAATGTACACTCCTCCCCAAAAGCATTGGAACAGTGAGCCAATCACTTAATTTGCTGTAAACTGTTCACTGTAATGTGTCACATCATCAATGAATGAATTAATGAGCCCGTCCCAGAAGAAGCCATGCAAGCCCAAGCCATGACATTACCACCACTGTGTTCCACAGAGACGCTCGTGTATGCTTGGGATCGTGAGCAGATCCTTTCTTTCTTCAGATTTTAGCCTTTCAGTCACCTTAGTAAAGCTTCATTTTGTTCATCAGTCCATAAAACTTTCTGAGGCTTGTCTCTGAATTCTTAGCAAATTCCAGGCTGGCATCTTCTGGTGAAGCCTCTGTACTTTAGTTCATGAAGTCTTCTGCGAACAGTAGATTGTGATACCTTCACTGCTGCCCTCTGGGGGCATAAAAGTTGAGATGTTGATCTTTTGTCTCATATTCATCTTTTAATGTCAAACCCAAATGTTTTCAGTCTACAGCAGAAATAAAGGGTTTCACTGTTCCAGTACTTTTGGAGAGGAGTGTACACATCTTTTTTTTCTTTTTGACAAACATGATGATCCTGACTGACTGGTTTATAATATTTCAACTAATTTACTAACTAATGTACAGCCTTTCTGTAAAATGGCCTGGAGTAGTGCAGTGAACTTTTGTGTACCTGTGTAGTTATTTTTTTTCCCCACTCCGTCTTCTTTCTAATGTGTGTCATTACTCAGCGTTGCACAGACTGGAAGACATACGATCTCCATATTCACCTGTTTACTCACAACACTGAGCCGCTTTACGACTTGCAGCGTAAATCCATGAATCAACAAACTCCAACCTCAACTTCCATTCTCCCTCTCCTTTTCTGTCCCGGAATTTTTCAGTTTAAATCACCATGAGACTCTGAATAGTTGTAAGGAACTGAAATGGGAAAAGAATGGGAAAACCCAAAAGCATTCAAGAGAAGGTTGTATTAGTTTTGATCTGTAACTGACCTCTCACCCCTCTGTTCCTGCTTCAGATTTATGTGCTCATGAAACATTAATTCCACACTGAAGTCTTTAAATCAAACATTACGGATGGCAACACACTAAGTGGAAGGATGTGGAAGGAAAGTGAACAAGAAAACCAGAAGTGAAGCAGCTTTCTCTGCGTGTGTGTGCGTGTGTGTGTGTGTGTGTGTGTGTGTGTGTGTGTGATAGTTTCTTAATCTAATGGCATGCAGAGGAAATAGAGCAGAGCTGGACATCCTTGACACACACTGACTCAATACCAAGACCTAACACTTTATCATCTGCAGTACCTGGACATGCCGTCTGTGACTCTCAGTGGGTGTGTGCGCATATATGTGTGTGTGTGTGTGTGGCCCTGGGCGCTGTGAGGATGGGCAGTAGTTATTAACCTGCTGCCCAATTTCTGTCACGGCTGCTTTGTGGCTGCAAGCAGAGATGTTGAGTGTGCGTGTATGTGTGTGTGTGTGTGTGTGTGTGTGTGTGTGTGTGTCTACTTTGGAGGGACTCTTCCATAGTGAAGTTATTACCTGAGCCCAACTCTTAGAAAAGACTGAATGAATGCCACTAAAGGAAATGACTGAGTTGGTGTGATTAAGCTTCGGTTTATATATTGGTACAAAAGGATGTGGCAACACTGTGTGACTTAACTAGGTATATAACCAAGTATATCAACAGAACAAATTAGTGTTTTTATTTATATAAAAAGGATAAAGGGACATGATGAAAAGCAGTTGACAGTCAGGGACTTTAAACACACATATACACACACTCTTTGTTTGTATTGTTGCAACTTACATTCAGTTTCAGGAAATATTTGTTTGTGCTTGGTTATTTTTTGCCTGATGCCTGAATATAAAGCTGGTTATTTGAAAGGCTCAGCTCTCTCTGCATGTCTTGCTCTCTTTTTTTGTATGCCAGTGGTTGGCTTTGTGCAAATCTGTGTGCTATGGCTGCTTTAATCCTAGTGAGTTTTTGAAGGTTGCACCTATGACCAAAATCAGGTTCAGACAGTTTTGACTGTTGGTCCCACATTTTTAGCAGTTTTAATCTTGAGAATCCCACACATACATACTGTACAAATTTCAGCCTCAACAGTGTTGCTGTATTAAAGATAACAATGATGTTTTTAAAAAATAAAAATAAAAAAAACTATCATGTTAACACGTAAGCTTTAGAGCTTTAGTAGCTATGAAAAGTAACAGACTTTCTCTCCTCCTTCCTGCTAGCTTTTTAAAAATTTCTACAACTGCAATTCCAAAAACACTGGAATGCTCTAAGTACAAACAAAATAATTTGCAAATTTCATTAATCATGGTTTAAACTAAGACAATGTCCAATTTTAACAAAAATATTAGCTCATTTTGAACTTCATGGCCTCAACACCTCTCAAAAACATTGGGACTGGGGCAACAAAAGGATGGAAATGTAAAGCCTCTTTTCCACCAGCACCTGCTTGACTCAACTCTACTTGGTTTTGGTTGAGTATTGCCTCAGTGCGGGTGGGGTTGCTATAACAAGGTGGCATAAAAGTCCTGTGATGTCATTTGTAGGCGACACAAACCCAAAAGGTGCGCTCTGTCTAGCTCTCTCTGGATTCTGTCATCAGCCGCCAAGCACAAAAGCGGCTGTGTTGGTTAGTGTGTAGCCATTTCCCTTGTTGACGGGTTTCAAAAATCGTGAGTTTGATTCTTGTGAAGGAATCGCTCTCTTGACTCATCTACTGCCTTCATTCCCTGGAAAATCAGTGGTATGCAGTCTGTTGATGTCACAGTTTTGGCTACTCAGCTTGCTTGGAACCCCGGCTAAATAAGTACTAAAAAAGTATCTGGTACCTTCCATTTAACAGGAAGAAACCTCTGGCACAACCAGCTTCAAGGAGGGGCAGCCATCTGCCACAACTGGCTGGGGGTGAGACTGGACAAAAGACACTGTGGAACAGTGATCAAAACCACTGTGTGGGCTCAGGAAGACTTTCAGAAATTATTGACTATAAACACAGTAAGGCATGCCATCCACAAATGCAAGTTAAAGTTCTAGCATGCAAAGAAGGAGAGATATGTGAGCATGATCCAGAAATGTTGCTGTCGTTTACGGGCCAAAGCTCATTTAAAATGGACTGAGGCAAAGCAGAAAACTGCTCTGTGGTTAGACAAATCACATTTTGAGATTTTGTTTTTGGAAAACACGAATGTCCTGTCTTCCAGACTGAAGAGGAGAGCAACCTTGTGGCTGGTTATCAGCCAGCAGTCAGTTCAAAAGATTGCATCTCTGATGGTATGGGGCCACATTAGTGCCTATGGATTTGGCAGTTTGCCTTTTCTTGGAAAGGCACCGTCAATGTGAAAGGTGCATTCAGGTTTTAGAGCAACATATGCTCCCTCCAGACATCTTTTTTTCAGGAAAGGGCTTGTGTATTTCCCCAAGACAATACTAAGCTGCATACTGCATCTATTACAGCAGCATGGCTTTGCAGTAGTAGAGTCTGGCAGTACCATCAGTCCAGACCTTTCACCAACTGAAATCATTTGGCACACCGTGAAACAAAAATATGATAAAGAAAACCCATGACTGTTGAGCAGATAGAATCCCATATCAGACAAGAGCAGGAGGGCACTCCTCTCCCAAATGTCCAGCAACTGGTCCCTCAGTTCCCAGACATTTATGGACTGCTGTTAAAAGAGGAGCGGATGCTGCACAGTGGTAGGCATGGCTCTGTCCCAGCTTTTTTGAGATGTTTTGCTGCCATCAAGTTCAAAATGAGCTAATAGTGTTCTGAAAATGATACAATTTCTCAGTTTAAACATCTGATTTATTTTCTCTGTTGCAAATATAAAATAGTTTTATGAGATTTGCAAATCCCCGTGTTCTGTTTTTATTTACATTTTATACAGTGCCCCAACTTTTTTGTTATTGAGGTTGTATATTAGACATCCAGTAAAATCTATAAGTTTAATTCTTTTTGCCAAGATGTAGAGAAAAAAAACAATATTTTGAAAGCCCTAAATAACACGTAGGTTTACTCTGCATAATTACCGGCCTGTCTGTTTGGAGTCACATTCCTGGTCTGAATCATTGTTACAGCCCATCCCTGGTTGTCAGTAGACGACTGTGTTAAAAGTGACAGTGTTGATTTCATTGAGTGAAAGTACAGTCCACCACCCAGTGAAAAAAAAGTACTATACACCAGATAAAGGTAGACGTCTTTAGTGCCTAACTAATGAGGAGTGCTGAGGGTCAAGGCACAGCTGCCAAACATCAGCTCTGTGGTTATGCTAATGGACGGCACATATATCATACCTTTTGGCCTCAGCTATGTTATGCAAAGTACTTTACAATGTAACCCATTCACACACTCAAACAAACACATGTGTACTCAGGTTCTGGTCTGCCATTAGGAGCACTTGAACTTGCTCGGTGTCTTGCCTAAGTATATTCAAGGTGATTCTGACCAATCAAACTGTTAAAAAAAAAAAAAAACAACTCAGCAATACTGAACTGTATTAGACATTATAGCGCAATACTCTTCAACCCACTGCTAAACGCCTGAGATAAAAACAATAAATAAAGATTTATGTGAATATGGTTTAAACCTATCTGTGGGGGAAAAAAACACAACAAGCATCTAAGATATGAGAGTCAACACAGTACAAATATTCTCAGTGCCCATGGATGACTTCAGGTTCCTTCCTGTCCTTGAAAAAGTACCAATATTAGTTGTGATTTACTACTATCAATCATTCTGAAAGAAAACCTGTCAAACTGCCACCTCTTTTTCAAATGGACCGGGGTAAAACTCATTGATTGAAAATCAGATCTCAGGCCGAGAAAAAAGAAATTAAAGACTGTCAGCATTATAAAGATCTCATCCCCAGTGCTTTAGTGAACGCAGTCGCACAAACAGAGCTGTTGTATCAGTGTGGTTTTCAGCTAAATATATGTGTGTCAGTGTCTGCGTGTTGTGATGCTCCCATAACCATTACATGCCACAATGGAGCAGAAAGGCTGCTGGTTTATCTTCTGATCAATGCTGCGAGCTGTCAAGCCACAAACACACACCCTCATGTACTTACACCCCCCGCTCGTTCACCCCCACGCTCACTCTCTAATGCTCTCTCTTAAACAAACACACACACATTTACTCAGACTCCTGCAGTGAAAATGTAGTTATGTTGATTGCATTTGTGTGTATTTTCCCCTCAGCAGACTGTCAGCCTGTCAGGCTGAAATGCTCTGACAGGCTCGGCTGGGGGAAACTCTGCGGCATCATGGAGACCAGCGAGAGATTAAACTGCATAACAAATGTCCATTTACACTCCAAAGCCTCCAGTTAACATTCACTTCATCTCAACTCACGTTCAACGCCCAAGACCTCGAAGATTTCAGCGCTCATTAACAGCTGAATTATGATGGATTTATACTTTTGTGTTTGCACTGTCAGGACTCCCTTGACCTTTGAACTCCTTCCACAGGGATGGTATTGTTGGAGCCGTAGTAAAAGCCAGATTGCTGTGAGGGGGTAAAACCAAGTGAAGTCCCAAAAGTATAAAATTTTTGATTGAAAGTCAAGTTTCAAATAAACTGAGAAAAGTCAATGTTAAGCATTGCTAAAAAAATCTAAAAAAACATGGTGTGTCAAGTTTTGCCAAAGGCTGCCTCTTGTCAAGTCTTAATACTGTCTGGGCAATTCAAGCCTAAAATCAAATGGGAAAAATCATGTTTTATAAGTATTGTCAGAGGAAGTCTTAAATCAAGTGTGAATTTTTTGAGAGCATGTCAGGTGTCAAGTCTTGTCAAAACAAGGCTGGAGTCACTTTTGAAGTCCAAAGGGTAATTTTCACGTTAATCAAAACAGCTTTAAGTCTGAAAAGTCAGACTTAGTGTAACTAAAGCAAACCTCCAGGGAATCACATCTGCAGTCACAAATCTTTAAGTCCACTCTGAAGCCTTGATAACCAAAATCCAAAGGTTTTCTGACCATATAAATTACACTGCAAGTCACCTATTGTGTCAGCTGTGTGTTTCAGCGCATAACCCTAATACTTGTTAATCAGTTTCTTTCAGTCCAAGATTTTAACCAGGTAATATGTCAAAATCTAGTTGGGTCAACTTGACAACACATTTGCAAAACAGTGATTCATAACTCTGGTTCGGTCCCTGTCACAGGGTAACCTGTGCCCTATAGGACTAAATGCTTAATGGCCAATAACAGACTGCAGAGACTTCTATTAGTTATAACATCTTGCCGGCAAAATAGAGGTTTCTTTCAGTAGTAAATGTGAGGCCAAAGAGTACTTTGGTCCAGTCCTTCATTGCCTTACTTTAATTTCAGTTAGATTCAACAGTATGCAGATTTTTGGTATTTATTTCTAAGCATTAACACTCTTTATTTCCATGCCATAGAAAAATAACATATAATGGGCCCATATATTCAAAACCATTTGTAAGCACCAAGTCATGTCAATATTACCAAATGTTGGTTGAATGCGCTGTTCCATGCTGCCACCATCTTGGAGATCGGGACTGCCAAACAGGATGTGGAAGGTTCCAAATCTTTTTATAGTAGGGGGAGATTGGAGCTCACTAGGTGAGTAAGAATGTAGAGGGGGAATTTTCTTTTCTTTCCTTGTGAAACAGTCTTTGGTACACAGTGAACCAACTAGTGTTTTGATGATCTTGTGTCAGAATTTTAAAGGAGGTAATTGAAATGTTTTGTTGCTCATAGGTAGAAAATCACTAATTGGGAGACTTAATTAGTGAATTTTGTGTGGTTTATTCTGGGGTGGGGCTTAGGCTTTATAAGCCAGAGTTAACGCTCCTGAGGGAGAGAGAGGGTGGCATAGCAGGCCTAGTGTGTTGGCTAGAGCCCAATAGCCATGGGCTTAGCCTTTTGGGTTTCTTTGGTTTAGTTAATTTCTGAATTTTTTTTGAACAGTTCTAAGTTTGTTTTTTTATAATTTTTGTATCTTTTATTTTTGGTCATATCACCATCCTGACCCTCCTTGTCAACACTTGTAAATAAATTGCACATCGGGTGAAAAGAATTCCAGCCTCCAAGTGTGTTTCCTCAACTGCAGCTGTGGCATTACTACAGTCCCCACCAGCTCCAGGGACTGTCTCTTTAGCAATTTCCATAAATGTGCTTGAATCTAAACAGAAATCTGGTTGAAGATTTCTGAGTTGGAAACTAAGCACTGCTTCAATTCACAAAGTGGCATTCAGTGAAATTCAACTTGAGCAATGCAACAAGGAAAATGTCAAAACTGTTAAGAAAAGAAAGTTTTGCTAAAGTGGTGGGAGTACATTCAACATCAGGATGAGAGATGTCCTCCTGAAAGTGGGATGTCTGCCACCAGAGAGGCTTCAAGCAGCTGCACACAATTTTTTTTTATTTTCTGACTCTGCATCTGTTCAAAAATATTTCGCCATGCACAAAAATGCACAAGTGACATCAGTCCAGAGTGCTTTTTGAGCAATTCATCTACAGTGCTGAACATACACTTACTGTATACAGATAGATGGAATCACACACACACACACACACAACTTGTGCCATGCTGCTAGTGCTGCTGTAGACTCACCAGGTGGAGAGTTTGCCTTACAGCAATGGGGAACACAGCCAACGCTCTGCATTCCTTTAAGATCTCCTGCCTCGATCTGTCGCTTTTTAAAAATGGAAGGGGCAAGTCAAAATCCCCACAGCATCACCACTTTGTTGAACAAGTAAAATAAGATCAGATTTTGTTCAGCTGAAAGTTACTCCAAAGGAGAAGGGTGGAGTGTTGAGGGAAGAATGTCCTTTAGCTGAATAACTGTGGACTGAAACATGAAAAGTATTTAACTGATCAAACAAAACTCAGTTTTCTTCATGCAATATGATTCCTTTTATTATTGTTCTCCAAATTGAACAATATATAATTCAACATTTTACACTTAATAGGAACAACAGAAAACCTGCCAGAGTTGTATATATCACCAATGTGCTTCTGTATTTTTTATGTGTTTTGGTTGTCAAATGAGTGAGGATGATGATTCTTGGTTTGCATGAGATTTCTTAGGTTGCATTGAGACTCAGGGCTACAATACAAACTCCATCTTATGACTAAGATCATATGACTCAATCAAAGGCTCCCCAACAGAAACCTTTTAATGTTGAATCATGATCCCTTGTTTGGGACTTTAAAAAATTCCCATTTCTTCTCTTTTCTTTTTTGGCTTATTTCAAGCTGTGGTCAGATGTTTATTTAATTTCAAATTTCCAACCTGCAGAAAGATGGATTGCCCACTACAGGTTGGGAATGAATTGCTGCATCAAGCAGAGCAGTTCAAGTATCTCTGGGTTTTGCTCATGAGTGGGGGATAGGTGGAGCAAAAGACTGACAAGCAGATTGGTGCAGCATCGGCAGTGACCATTGTGGTGAAGAGGGAGCTGAGAATGAAGGTGAAGCTACTGATTTACTGGTCTATCTACATTCCTACCCTCAGATTAGCTTCCTCCAAAGTGCAACTGGGCTCACTCTTAGAGGGTGAGGAGCTTGGTCATTTGGTAACGGCTCAGTGTGAAGTTGCAGCTTCATATCAAAAGGCCAAATGAGGTTTGGGTATCTGGCTAAAAAGCTTCCTGGACATGTCCTAGGTGGGGTATTTTAGGCATGTCCAAAAAGGTGGAACCAGGATACAGTGCAAAGATTAGGACTTTGAGCTGGCCTAGGACTTCGGTATCCTGCCAGAAAAGCTAGAGGAGGTGGCTGAGGAGAGGGAGGTCTGTGCATCTCGTCTTTAGATTGGATAAGTGATGGATGGATGGATGATGGATGGATGATGGATGGATGGATGGATGGATGGACGGATGAAAAAAGTCAGAAATTTGAGGACACTTATGTGTGCATTTTTAAAAAATATTTATTACTCATGACTGGGATTTTAGTTAGTTGGATGTGCCTTATGGTCAAGCACCCCCAGTTACATGACTGATATTCAAATGAAGTGTTGCTTTAGTAGCAGTGACACTAGCTGTTGTCAGTGGGCTAGTATCAAGGCTTGTATGGTAATTTTCCAGATGATTCCCAGCCCTGTTCACTGGTGCTGCTGCTCTAACAGCACCGAGGGTCTGAATCTGTTTAATGTCTAAACAAGCAGCAGTCAGCTCGAGGTCAGAGAAGTGAGCCGAGGAGACCGAGGGAAGCTGTAAAATGCTGTAAAAATAAATGCTTCAAACCAGACATAAACAAACTGTCAGCTGTAATAAAGAGAAGAGCCGCTCAGCTGCTGGAAGCTGCTACAACTCAAACACACACAGATGGAATGAGAGCAAGGAGGTTTTTTATCTGCTGAGAGTGTTGAGATTTAGGACATTTATGTTGAACTTAGTCTGTACTTGCAGGGATGTTTTTATTGATAAACTGAGATGAACACCAGAATCTTTGAGCAGTGTAGATGTATTTTTGAGCCATCATGATATCAGCTAAGAAAAGAAAAGCAGTTCGATTTCTGACATTTGTGAAGTTACTTGGACATCATGTGTCAACAGATGACATGCCTGTGGCTGTATGGAGATGTCCAGGAGAGAGGGCAGTGAACATTTTTGACCAGACTTTAACACAGTCCTGGAGAGTGAGAGGATGCCTGAGGAATAGAGAAGAAGTAACTTTAGTAACTGCAGGGGGATAAAGTTGATTAGCCATACCACGAGGCTATGGGAAAGAGCTGTTGAAGCTCGGATGAGAAGTGAGGTGACGATCACAGAGCAGCAGTATGACTTCATGCTGAGAAAGAGCACCACAGAGGCGATGCTTGCTTTGAGACCGTTGAAGGAGAAGTATAAGAAAGTCAGAAGGAGCTGCACTGTGTCTTTGTGACTCTAGAGAAAGCACATGATAGGGTGTCAAGACAGGAACTGTGGTACTGTACCAGGAAATCGGGAGTGGCAGAGAAGTATGTGAGGGTGGTAAAGGGAATTGTATGAGCGACAGTGGTGAGGTGTGTGGTACGAGTGACAGTTGGGTTCAAGGTGGGGGGTGGGATTAATTCACTTCAATTCAATTTTATTTATATAGCGCCAAATCACAACAAACAGTCGCCTCAAGGCGCTTTGTATTGTAGGTAAAGACCCTACAATAATACAGGGAAAACCCAACAGTCAAAACGACCCCCTATGAGTAAGCATTTGGCGACAGTGGGAAGGAAAAACTCCCTTTTAACAGGAAGAAACCTCCGGCAGAGCCAAGCCCAGGGAGGGGCAGTCATCTGCCGTGACTGGCTGAGGGGAGATACAGGACAAAAGGCATGCTGTGGAAGAGACAGAGATTAATAATAACTAATGATTAAATGCAGAGTGAAGTATAAACAGAGTAAAACGAGGTGAATAAAAAAAAAAACTGTGCATCATGGGACACCCCACCCCCAGCAGCCTAGGCCTATAGCAGCATAACTAAGGGATGGTTCAGGGTCACCTGGTCCAGCCCTAACTATAAGCTTGATCAAAAAGGAAAGTTTTAAGCCTAATATTAAAATAGAGAGGGTGTCTGTCTCTCGAATCCAAGCTGGGAGCTGGTTCCACAGAAGAGGGGCCTGAAAGCTGAAGGCTCTGCCTCCCATTCTACTCTTAAGTGGACTCTGATTTTTGCAGATGGCACTGTGATCTGCAGTGAAGAGGTGGAGGTATGCACTGGAGAGAAGAGGAATGAAAGTCAGTAAATGCTAGACAGAATACATGTGAGGGAGACAGGTGTAACTGTAAAGCTGCAAGGAGCAACAGGAGTAGTGATGGCAGATGGGTTGATTAAAAACCTGGGGTCAACCATCCACCGCATTTGACAGTGCACAAATAAGGTGAAGACGAGAGTGCAGGCAGGGTGGAGAGGGTGAGGACAAGTGTCAGGGGTTATTTGTGACACAAGGATAGCAGCAAGAGCAAAAGGGAAGGTTTACAAGACTATAGTGAGACCTGCTGTGATGCATGGTTTGGTGGCACTGACAAAAAGACAGGAGACCAAGCTGGAGATAACAGAGAGATGGCAGATGCTAAGATTCTCATGGGGAGTGATGAGGATGTTACAAGATTAGAAATGAGTATATGACAGGGAGAGCTCAGGCTGAGGAGTTTGGAGACAAAGTTAGAGAGGGAAAGCTGTGGACATATGCAGAGGAGGGGTAGTGGATACACTGGACAAAGGATGCTGAAGATGATTCATGAATGTAGTGACGTAAAACATGTAGAGTGTTAGGGTGACAGAGGAGGATTGTAGGGACAGGGTGAGATGGAGGCAGATGATGAGAAGAAGACTTGTACATCAAGTGTCAATGTTGAAGTCATAACAATACTTTTTAGTAGTTTCCTGTCTGTGAGATTTGCCCATGGAAGTATATTAATTTTAATGTATTTGCTGAAAAAAAAGGGAAAAAAACAACACACGTTAAAGTGAAGTGCTTTATGACTGTAATGAGAGGTGGAGGATACAGGAGGACACTTATCAAGAGGGAAAACTAATGTAAAAGGTGTGAGACAGGTGATTAATTGAGAAAATTACAGCTGCATAAGTTGTTGAACTTTTCATGAACCTGGCACATCATGATGTCCATCACATTGACACAAAGACTAGATTATTGCTCTCATTTGGCAAATACTGCCCTCTCTGAAGCCTTTGGCATCAGAGAGATATGTTTATGGCACTGGTGAGATGGGTCTTTTCCCCAGTACACGAACATTTGCTCAAACCCTGTTGGCAATACAAAGGGTAAGCATTATGTTTCAATGTGCAGAGCTAATGTTTGTACAAAAGAAGTTATTGCTGCTAAAGGTGGTTTCACAGCTATTCAGTCTGGGGCTGTACGTAGTTTTATACAGGCCTGCACAGCACCTATAGTATTTATTTCTCTGGAAAAAGGTATTCACACTAAATTCAATCCAGTAGTCAGGTCCACACATACATTTTAGGCAGAACTTTACAGAACAGAAAGTGTCGACCAAACACAAAAGATAATAGATGGTCGGAAAATAAGTTCCATGAAACGTTGACTCATAATTAGACACCAACAATCAGCAATCAGAAAGTCAATTCTACACCAGTTTTCAAAGATAAAAGTGCCTCCAGACAAAAAAAACAAGGCTGTAATACAAATTCCAATGAAATAAACAAGACAAAAACCAGACGTAAATTGAAGGCAAGGTTATACAAACAGAAGTAGAATAAAATAAAAGAAAATATAATGATTCAAAGACATAAACACAATTTACTTAAATAAAAAAAAAGTAAAGTCGTCTTTTCTCAAAACAACAAGGTGCTGGTTTAATGAGGCAACACAGCACACATTTAATTGAAGAGGTTTCATTTAATAAATACTAGCTGCAGGAAAGTAATATGATGCTTAAACATGCAAAAATGCACACAGAGCAAAAACACACAGCATAGAGATCAGACCTAAACAGATTTAATACCCAGTTTCACAGTCTGTCTGAATCCAGCTGAACTGTTTTGACAAAATACTGCTAATGGAACGGAAAGGGGCATTGTCCCTCTCCCTCTTCCCATCAAAAACAAATTAATTTTTTCTCTGCTCACTGATTAAAAATGTACATACCACATGCAGTTCAGAGTCGTGTGCAACAGGAGCCCAATATGCAAATCTCAGCCTTTTTAAGACTTATCTACATATCAAATATTCTCCAGGCTTCAACTCTCCAATATTATACATTGACCAAAGGCATGGACATATGTGTGTGTGTGTGTATGTGCATACATAGCTTCAGATGGAGTGTGTGTGTGTGTGTGTGTGTGTGTGTGTGTGTGTGTGTGTGTGTGTGCGTGTGTGTGTGCGTGAGAGAGAGATTCACAGTCAGCTGCAGACAGCAGTGTCTGAGCTCTCATGTTTATCAAAGAGAAGCAGTTATATCTAAGAGCGCTGGATGGCCTTGTGCTGCCAAAGCCAATCACAGTGACGCGTGATTGGGTGTGTGCGTTTGTATGAGGAGAAACAAGCTTATTATTGCACTGAGAGGTGAGGTGGCATGAGTAAAATTAGGGGCAACAAGCTTGAAGTGTGTGCATGACTATTTCTGTGTATGCATGTACAAAATGATGATGTTATATTACAGTTACGATAGGGTTCTGTTTCTAAAATGCTAAACAGTACACAGAGATTAGTGTGAGAGTTGATGTTGGGTGAATATAAAGTATTTGATTTACCGTGACTTTCAGTAGCAACACGTTTTAGCACCTATGGCAACAAGTTAATATTCCAGCAAACAAAATTGGGGAGTTCTCCTATGAATGTAATCATCTAGTAGCCAAAATAGTTTCAAAGAAGGCACAGTCATGAATTTGTTCATTTCTGTCTTTACCACAAAAAAAAAAACACGTTTTCTTTCTGCAATTGTGAAGGGCAGGAGAAGAGTACGTCAGAACATTGGTGTATTGTTTTGGTTCAACAAAGCATTGGCTTTTTCAGTGCTTTTTGTTTCCTATTTACTAAGGTGTCCTCTAGGGGCTCATTTTAACCATAGACTGCATAAAAATGGATGCAGACACTGTGACATCACCCATTGGTTCAAAACTCTGCATTTTGGAGCAAAGTTATCATTTTGGCTCCAGGCATGTTAATTTTTTGGAAGTTACCTTAAATGGGTGAATGGGTGGCGTTATCAGCTAGACTTAGCAAGTTGAATTCCTAAGTCTTCATTATACTTTCTGCATCATAAATTTTGTCATTATATAGTAAGTGTGAGGGTCCGTGCATATTTTTTGTGACCTGCGTAGAATTTCCATTACACTGCACCAACTATGGATGCGCTTAGGCTGCAGACTTCAAGTGGACTTCAGAAAAGTATAACTGGAATGACAAGTCGGCAGCCGGGTGTCCAGCTGTCCGTGTCCGCAACGGGATATAATCAAGGCAGGAGCAAGGCACAGGTGCAATATGCAGGTGCAACGCAGAGACACACATTGGTTAATTAGCACCAAAATACTAATTTAATACTAGAAACACTCACCAAAACTGAAGCACAAACTTCTGAGATGGTCTGTATCACACAGAAAGCCATAATGTTAGTCAGAGAATCCTTTAAAAATGTTCCGAACGACTCCAATAGCACACAAACAGTGAAGAGGGCCAATTTAATGAGTCGAAGTAGCAGATGAGACCTAGCAGACGCCAACTGGCTCCTGTTGAAAGTGTTGGGACACCTGTCAATCAGCATGGCCATGCCCCAACTCAATTATCAAGGCACACGAGTTATAAAAAAGAAAAATTCGCCCCACACAGAGCTATTATGAATATATATATATATATATATATATATATATATATATATATATATATATATATATATATATATATTTAATGCTGCAATTTTTGGCACTTTATCACTGGCATCATTTTCAAACTGATTTTAACCAACGCTGTGATAGTTTCCTAAACTTAACTTCAATAGGTTCTTATCACTGTATTAATAAATCATGGAAAAGATATTTGCTTCAGGCACCTGTTGCTCAGGTAGTAGACCTATTTGTACATGAACTGTGAGGTTGGCAGTCCAGTTCCCTCCTTGTGTACATCTAACAGATGTTAAACAGCATGTTGTTCCCAGTGGCAGGTGAGCTCCTTGGATGTCAGCCCTGCTGCCATTTGTGTGTGCAAAGCCCTTTGTAGCATGCTTGGTTTAAAGGTGCTATATAAGCGCACCATTTACCATTTGCAGACCATTTATTTATTTTTCAACACTTTATTTGTGATGGATATTACCTCTTAAGGTTCTCATCTATATGGTAATTTAAGTTGGAGCTCTTTCTTTGATCAGACTTTACAGGAATGTGATTAGCTAGCAACCTAAAACTAAATATTGCTACCTCTACCACTGAATATGCTAGAACCAGTTAACACCTCTCCCAATGTAATTTTATTGTTTTGAATGTATTTACATCAATAATACTGTATAGCTAATGTCAGAGCGTGTCAGTTATCAAAAGCAATTGGATTCATTCTGTGTGGACCATGAACTTCTGCACCATTTTTAATAACTCATCCCATAGCTTCTTGATATTTTCCATTCTGGACAAAAACGTTGGCCAACAAAGGTACTGACATTAGAGTCATGCTGCTAATGGAGCTAAAAGGTAGGTATTTGCAAAGAATAAAACTGTTTCCCATTGTAGGGACACACCTGCTCCTAACCGCATGGCGTCAACTTCCATCTGAGCCAACTTTCCTATTAGGCACTCATCCAAAACAGAACAAGTGCATAGTTACACCAGATCACGTGTTTTGGTAAATATCCCCTCACATCTCATCATCATTGTGCACTGTTTGCTGAGTAGAAGCCAATTAAACAGATGAGTTGTGAACACAAATGAAATATCTTTACCACATAAAACTATCACAGAGGATGATCAATCATGTCTGAGCCTGCGAGTTTCTTAATTAAAAACGAAGGAACTCAAATGGAGTCTTGTGAGACAATTCCTCAGCAGCCATCACTCACTCATCCAAAAAAAAAAAAGGCTTTTGAAGCAAACCGACTTGCTCAAATTCCATTAGTCTGTTTTGTGTTTAAAAAAAAATTAAGAAAAGTGGGAATCAAACTGTTAAACAATGCTTTCCTTGAGTAGCACAATTTCAATCACCTCCCCTCGCCCCTCATTCAGCTGGGCTAGCGTAGCTGGCTAATTAGTTCTGGTGAAAGGCTTCTAATTAAATTGGCCTAATGTGGAGGCCCAGGCTGTGAGAGCGAGGAGCAGCAGAAAGTATAACACAGAAAAATATGTGAATACCTGAATGAAAAACAAAATATGGTTCTGAACTTTCAAACGTGCACGTTTAGACAGTGATACTGTAACATGCATGCAAGCGAAGAAAAGGGGACCACACATAACAGATCAAATGCACTTGTTGATGTAAAGTTCCTTATTGAATTTATTGCTTCATTTATCTTTCTCTTTGTATTTATTCATTTCCAGCCATCATTAATCTGAAGATAACAGAAGTGGAACTGGTATGCATAATCAAAGACACACATATACATTCAAATAGAAATGAGAAAGATCTTGCTTTAAAGCTAGCCTCATGAGCTGATGAATGACTTCTTTTTGGCTCCAAACAGACAAGCGGGGTATTTACCAAAGTCTGACTTACATAAGCCCACGTGCTCCAAGCTCGTGTTCTCTTCAGTCATGCATTAGCCAGTATTAACTGAATAATTAACGGTGACCTTTTTGAATGGGCCTGGACCACTATGGTGGGGCCTTATTAATGCCAACCCTGAATGAGGACCCTGCTAACTTTTCTGTGAAACTCACAGTTGCAGTTGTACTGGGTTGGACCAAGTAACATTTCCTTATCACTTTAAACACTGAACAAGTCTGAATTCACAACTCTGAAGTACTAATGTAAGATATTTTTTCACGCCGCGTGTTAGAACATCTCCATAAAAATCAAGAGCCGTACCTAATTCAGATTTGGCCATCTCACATTCATTTAACTCTGAACCATTTTCAGCATGGCTGTTATTTTTTAAATCTATCTCATTATATCCCAGAGCTGTCTGAGCACACAAAGTTCTCACTAGTCACAGCTTTCGAGTAAGTCAGACGTAAAAAGCAACCCAATGCAATACAACATTTTCAAAACAACAAGAGCAGCTCATAGACTTCATAAAAAGATGAACAATGAACCAGCAAGTACACTCTACAAAGCTGAAGCCAAAATATCTCAGAAATGGGCACTGCCATCTTGCCACCGCGTTTGCAGCTGAATCTCCACAGCGCACGGTGTCAAGGTTTTGTTTCCTGCCTGCACCAAATGTGAGCACATGGGGCAAACAACTAGGGATGTAATGATTGCCAGTGATGTCCACAGTCTTATATTAAAGTTCTGCCCTCCTGGTTTACACTCACATCCAACCCAGTCTGCTCATGCTGATAGAATATGTGAAAACCATGACAGAAAAAATGAAGGAAATGCTTTTTCAATATATCTAATGGCGCTGCTGATATGTTAGCCAAGATTTGTGATAAAATACACACTATGGGGTGAGGCAAATAGCAAGTAAATAGATGGATAAAACTATAACGTGGTGCATAAGCTGTGTTGACATTTAAAAGAGTGACCAGTAATCTGATCCAGGCTTTCTACTGCAAGCTGTAAAGACAGATCAGCCCTTTTGCTGTGCTAATTTGGGTGATAATCAGAGATGTCTGTGCTATTAGAACAATTGCACTACAAAATAAGTGTGACATGATCCTGTGGGGTAAGTAAAAATTAAAGGACACTTTATTTTCCTCTTCCTGTGGCAGCCCACAGATTGTCATCTGTAGCCACATATTTTGCTGTAGTTTGCCCCAAAACATGTGGCACAGATTCAGTGGTAGCCACGTGCTCTGTGACAGTGAATCTAAATGAATAATGTTTGGCCTCTTTCATCCGAAAACAGGCACAAATGGTCACATACTAAACCACATTATAAAGTAATAGACGCCTCAGAGGGAGCACAATGCTAAAGAGTAAATACCTTCCTAAAATAACATGACAAGTAATATTGTTTTTCTCAACTTACTCAACCCTATTATAGCATGTACTAGCATGTACAAGGAAATTGTAGCAACTTAGCCAACCAGATTTCTAACCATAGACACCAAAAGATAAGTCTTAATCTGATAATAAATAATTAAACTTTAAAGAAAATTGTGCTGCTCTCAAAATGTGTCTGTGAACAGATTATTGTCCTCACAGAATAATGAATACAGGCTCAAACATGCTCATGCAGGGAAAAACGGAGTCATCCTACCTGAAACTCAGGAACTTTCAAAGCATTATTTTTTTTTATTCTTTCAAAAAAAAACAGCTATAATGTTAACAAATCACACAAGTGTACGTGGAGCTTGCTTCTGTCATTCCCACAGGAAAACAAAGAAAACAAAAACACTCACTCTTGTTTCATCATTCCTACAACACAGCCAACATCCTACCCTGCTCTCTCTCACGCAAGCACACACACCTACACACACACACACACACTTCCATGATGTACCCATAATGCTGCTCTTCCCTTTTAAATGCTTTAAGTGTCTCTCTCCCTGTCTTCTATCTGCTAATAGGAACCAATTAGTCTCCATTGTCCCATCTCCCAATAAAAGAGCATTATGGGAATTCCCCCTACTTAACACCTTTCCTTTTCTAAACAGGCCCCCAATTAGACGCCTAAAGGACAAAGCTACAGAGGACAAGTGGGGGCCTTGGGAGGTGGGGGACAAAGGGACAGTGGGGTGAGATGTGTCCATGTGTGTGCGGTGATGTTGAATGACTCCCTCAGTTCAGTCCAGATTTTTGAAGCTGTCAAAGAAAACCTGAATAAAATACTATTGAATGCACAATTTAAAAGGATAATACTGATGTTATTTTAAGGCTTTATTATAGCAAACAAGGCGCCTAAAGACACCAAAACCAACTAATAAGTATTGTGTTTAATATTTGATATATCTTCATTGATATATGTTATGATGTTTACTGGAGCAAATTCTGACTCAATCCAAATGGCTGCCAAAAAAATACAGAGTACCGTACAGCAGAGTTTAGATAAAGTACTGAGAGGCGGATTAACACATGGCTGGTGGTTTCACTGGTTTTGTTGGCACTAAGACAATAAAGGAAAAAATGTCAGCCTAAGATACCCTGGGCCCGCTTTGGTTTCATGTTAATCAAACATACCATGTGTAAAGCAGAAGGTGCCCATCCAGGAAACAAGGGTGATGAAGCTGCTGTTTTAACTACAGACTTGATGTACAGCAATGGCAGGGAATAACACAATACAGCAGCCTGGTCAGTGCTACCAATGTGTCTCTCAACTTTTAAACTTTCACAAAAAGCTGAAGTTTTTGCGCTGGGTAACATATTCACTTGCTGTAAATGTGGCATGAGTCATCTGTCAGAAATCTCTAAGGAAAGGAGCCACGACGGGCGGATTCCACCGATTATGCTGATGAGGGATCATGTTTACAAGATGGACAACTTGCTGAACTTGCTGAATTTAGGATTTTTTTTCACACTTGCATTTATTGGATAATACAACCCAGTAAAACAACGATTAGGAATGATGGACCAAAAAACCCCAAAAATTAAAATGCCAAATGAGCACAGTGGCGCGGTGGTTAGCACTGCTGCCTCACAGCTGGAATAACTCCCTGTGTCTGCGTGGGTTTCCTCCCACAGTCCAAAGACATGCAGTTACTGGGGTTAGTAACTGGGCTACACTAAATTGCTCATAGGTGTGAATGTGAGTGTGGATGGTTGCCTGTCTCGTGTTGGCCCTGCGACAGGCTGGTGACCTGTACAGGGTGTATCCTGCCTCTCACCCTATGATAGCTGGGATAGGCTCCAGCCCCCGCGACCCTGAACAGGATGAGCGGGAAAGAATGGATGGATGGATGGAAAACGCCAAATGAACCTTTACATACACAGGAAAATGTGTGCAGCATTTTCTTCAGCACCTTTCTACTCAAAACAATAATGAAAGAAAAGACTGTTATAAGAGAGATTACTGCAGGACACACGTTTCTCACCAAGCTACAAGTACACACACACACACACTCAGAACAGCCTGGTGACGTTTTTTCCCATGACAGCATGGGAATTCCTCTGCTCAGGAGTCACTGCTCAGTGTGAGATGCAGAGAGAGAAAGTGTGTGTATGTGTAAAACCAGTCAGGGGGGCTGGCCCTGAAGTGGCCTGCTCTCTAGAGAGACGCTGTCTGCTTTGTTCCTTTAATCTACACAGAGAGACAGAGAGAGGTTAGCTTGGGTGAATGTGCTGGTACTGTCTCTTTTCACTCTCTGCACTAACAGATCTAGAGAATTCACTCACTCTCTACGGAGCTACTATGTTACAGCAGTGGGGAGCGATTATTCATCCATTTATGGTTCTGGCATTAATAATGTCATTCATTTTCTCACAGAAGATGTTTGGTGGGTCACAGCTTAATGTCCAGAAAAGCACGAAACTCCTCTTGTTGAATCATCAGTACAAAATAAAACCAATTATGCTGTGAAAGTTGCAGGTTTTAAAAAACTGTGTTTTGGGTTAATATGCTTATTTTATTGCATCAAAGAAAAAAATCTGAGGATGTGCTACGGAAACAGAAAGCCTGCATAGCACACTCCCCCTAACCTTCTGACATCACAGGTCTATAGGACAGGTACACCTGCACCTCCACTGCAGCGGGTCACTTCTTTGATGATTAATGGGAACAATATAATCAACAATGTTAAAAAAAAACAGGATATATTGCCTAATAAACTTTCAAATTGATTACTAAAGTACAAAACCAAAAATCATACAAAATTTTAAAGCTGTTATTCAACATTGTAAATTGCCAGCTTTGCTTATTTGCTTTTTAAACAAAATGCAATTAGTCATTACTGTGTTGAAATGCTCATGCAAATCCCAAAAGCAATGTGGAACATCACTGAAAGTCAAAAACAGACCCTATTCTTTAAACTTCAAAGTAATGAACACAGTTCTTCCCTCTGTGAAACAATTGCATGCAGTATGCTAGCATCCTAGAGTTTTGATATATTAAGATGATGAGATGATAAGCTGTGTTTTGGCTGACATAATTCTAAAAAAAACAATGCTATAAAGCTGCTGCAACTTTGAAGTAACTTTAAATTGGAAGAGGCCTGGACCCTGAAATAGGGTCAATACTTCACCACTTAAGAAGTTTACGATTACAGAATCACTGTACAGTAGTAATTACTGCATCCAAATTGCAGTTGGTACAGCTTGAGAAATATGAGCCTGTATTGGGCTCATATTTCTCAAGCTGTTCAGCAGGCACCTCATTGTGACCCACAGTTACATTTGAGTCTTTATTGACTTACCCCCAGACAAACTCTGGACTTCACCACAATCGACTGCTCTTGGTTCCCAGCTTTAAAATTGATTAGTTACATTGTTTAAGCATTCTAAAACACATATTGGCAAAAAAAAATACAACCCTAAACGAGTACTTATTTTAAACCAAACAATGTTC
Organism: Pterophyllum scalare; assembly: GCA_024447675.2. Lineage (NCBI taxonomy): Eukaryota > Metazoa > Chordata > Actinopteri > Cichliformes > Cichlidae > Pterophyllum > Pterophyllum scalare. The sequence goes on along the minus strand of JAMQGT020000571.1, from coordinate 178,148 downwards.
CCTAAACCTGACCAAGTTTATTTTTGTGAGTTCTTTTTACTGGTTTTATGAAACATATCACATTTAATTATGATTTTGCACCAGTAGACAATGAACGACCAGCTTTAACCTTCTTGGTAAAAAAAAAAAAAGAAAAGAAAAGAAAAATCCCAGCAATATTACATAATTTGTTGTGGTTTAAATGAAAGCAGCCATATCAGGGTCCTCACTAGAACCACATCAGCTCATTTTTGGCAGATAGCCACCTTCTCATCTGATTTCATCCCAGTTGCATTTTATCTTGCTTTCTTGCAAACAAAAAGTACACAGGAACAAAAATATAACCACACAGCATTCTAGCTGGTGGTAAAAGCATTTAAATTACCCTTTATTCCAGCTATTTTTCCTCTTTAAAGCATGTCTGCTCAGAGCATATTCAGCAGCTCTCCGTCCTCTCCACTGTACTTCCACAGCAGGAGCCATTATTCATCATTTACAGTAAAAAGTAAGTGGGCCTATTAATAACACATAGACTGGTTTATACTCTTCTGGGCTGCTTTATAAACTGGGTGACAAAGAGGGGATGCATGCCTAGCTCTGTGGTGCTGTCCCTGCCAATGGCACACACATACACAAACACACGCACACACACTGTCTTTCCTCAGCCAGGCCCTCCAGAGGAAATGCCAGAGGCACTGGGAGATGGAAAGTCTTGCTGCCACTTCAGCTCATCCACTCAGTCCATTTGTACCAGTCACTTCCAATTCAAACTCTCCAGTTTGTCCAAAAGGTTTCAATTTCATTGGTCTGGTTTGTTTTGTATGCGGTTTTTACAATAGATAAATGATAGGGAATGAGGAGAAACAAAGATCAGTGGATGATGCACATCAAAGGCCTCTTGCTGAACCCAAAGCAGAGATATTGCACAACCACAGGAACCTTTTACAATCAACCTTTTGAGGAACTCTGTTCTTCAATCTGCCATTTCACCAGAGAATCTAGTGCCTAAATGCATTAAGTACTTGCTTGGGGAGTGTGGCTTTTCTCACTAAATGGTGCTCATTTGCTGACTTTTCTAGTGTTTTTCTGAACATTTAAACTACCATTTAAACCCGCCTCTACCAATAAGTTTAATTCAGTTTTGTTTATTGTATTTGAACACTAACAAATGACTGGTATTGATTAGTTAGACAGAGAGATTGAGCTGGAAAGGATGTGCAGCAGGTTAAGGTGATTAAGGACAGAGATGGAAATGTACTAAGGTGTGAAAAGAGTGTGTTGATAAGATGGAAGGAGTACTTTGAGGAGCTCATGAATAATGAAAATGAAAGAGAGAGGAGGACAGATGGAGGAAAGCTAGTGAATCAGAAAGTCTGAAGGACTAGTAGAGAAGATGATGGCATATCTCTTGTGATATGGAGATCTGTAGGAGAGAGGGCAGTTGACTTTTTTTTTTTAGCAGATTATTTAACACAATTCTAGTGAGTGAAAGGATGCCCAAGGAATGGAGAAGTGTACTGGTGCTGTTTTTCAGGAACAAGGGTGATGTGCAGAACTGCAGCAGCTAAAGAGGGATAAAGCTGATGAGCCACACCATGAATCTATGGGAAAGAGTTGGTGAAGCTCAGCTGAGAAGAGCGGTGACAATCAGTGAGCAGCAGTATGGCTTCATGCCAAGAAAGAGCACTACAGATGCGATGCTTGCTTTAAAAGTGTTGAAAGAGAAGTACAGAGAAAATCAGGACTTGCACTGTGTCTTTGTGGATTTAGAGAAAGCAGATGATAGGGTGCCAAAACTGTGGTACTGTATAAGGAAGTCTGGAGTGGCAGAGCAGTATGTGAGGTAGGTGCAGGACATGTATGAGGACACCGAAACAGTGGTGAGGTGTGCTGTAGAAGTGACAGATGGGTTCAAGATGGGGGTGGGATTACATCCTCTGAGCCCCTTCTTGTTTGCAGTGGTGACCGACAGGCTGACAGATGAGGTCAGGGAGGAGCCTCTGTGGATTATTATGTTTGCAGATGACACTGTGATCTGCAGTAAGAGTAGGGAGCAGGTGGGAGAGAACCTGGATAGGTTGAGGTATGCACTGCAGACAAGAGGAATGAAAGTCAGAAGAAGCTAGACACCTGTCTCCCTCTCATTCACACACATGTGAATGAGAGGGAGAAACTAGAAGAAGCACCAGGAGCAGTGAAGGCAAATGAGTTTACATACATGGGGTCAACCATCCAAAGCATTGGACAGTGCACAAAAGAGTACATTCTGTATTATTGTCATTATACAGAATGTACAATACAGAATGTGCAATGAGATTGGATGACCACTCCTGATCAGTGCTATGCTTTATAATGTCACACTTTCTAGAGTATAAAATAGAACTTCTAAAATTATACAGAAAATAAAACATAATGTATAAAAAGACTATAAAAAATAAAATAAGTACATACATATAATAATGAAGATGATGAGTATTGCACTTGGTGAATGAGTATTGCACTAGTGAATGAATATTGGATATTGCACAATATAGGAGTGATAGATATTGTTCAGTATGAATAATATAATATTGCACAGAGATGTGGGTATTGCACACTTAGAGTGGGTGAGTGTGTGAGTTCAGGGTGGTTATTGCTTTGGTGAAGAAACTGTTCTTAAGTCTGTTTGTTTTGACTTTGATGCACCTGCCAGAGGGCAGCAGGTCAAACAGTTCAAAGCCAGGGTGTGAGCTGTCATTGATGATCATTTTGGCTCTGCTGTGGCAGCGGAAGATGTAGATGTCCATCAGGGAGGGAAGTGAGCAGCTAATGATTATTTGTGCTGTCTTGACTACCCTCTGAAGCCTCACCCTGTCTGCCTCAGTGCAGCTGCCGTACCATACTGTGATACAGTACGTCAGCAGGCTCTCAGTGGATGAGCAGTTGAAGGTCAGCAGCAGGTTTGAGTCCAGGTTGTTCTTCCTGAAGACCCTCAGGAAGTGAAGTCACTGCTGAGCCTGCTTGATAACAGCTGTGTTGTTATCTGACCAAGAAAGATCAGCAAAGATGAGGACATCAAGAAACCTAAAGGTGTGGACACTCTCCACACACTCACAGTTGACGTCGAGGGCGGCTGGGTCAGTCCTGTGTTTCCTGAAGTTGATGATGATTTCTTTGGTTTTCATAGTTGTTCTCTGAACACCAGGCTGTCAACATCAGGACCTCCTTATCTGTAGGCTGCCTCATCTTCCTTTGAGATGAGGCCGACCACTGTGGTGTCATCAGCAAATTTGACGATAAGGTTGTTATTGTGGGCCGGACTGCAGTCATGGGTGTAGAGGCAGTACAGGAGGGGGCTCAGCACACACTGTGGGGAGCCAGTGTTCAGTGTGCGGGTGGAGGAAAGATTGGGGCCAAGTCTCACAGTCTGGGGCCGGTTAGTTAAGAAGTCCTTTATCCAGGAACATGTGAGAGGGGGGAGGCCAAGGGTGTGCAGTTTGGTAGTGAGAATGTCCGGGATGATTGTGTTGAAAGCTGAGCTGTAATCCACAAAGAGCATGCGAGGGTAGCTCCAAGTGGCTCCAAGTGGGTCAACACAGAGTGGAGAGCTACAGCGATGGTGTCCTCTGTGGATCTGTTTGCACGATATGCAAACTGATGGGTGTCAAAAGTGGGGGGAAGAGAGTGCAAGCATGGTGGAGTGGCTGGAGACAAGTGTGAGGGGTAATTTGTGACACAAAGATAGCAGCAAGAGTGAAAGGGAAGATTCACAAGATGGCAGTCAGACCTGCTATGATGTATGGTTCGGAGATGGTGGCACTGACAAAAAGACAGGAGGCGTAGCTGGAAGTGGCACATTTGAAGTTGCTAACATTTTCGTGGAGAGTGACCAGGATGGACAAGATTAGAAATGAGTGCATCGAGGAGACAGCTCAGGTTGAGTGGTTTGGAGACAAAGTTAGAGAGGCAAGGCTGTGGACATGTGCAAATGAGGGCTCATGAATATATTGGACACTGAATACAGAGCTGGCACGCAGTAGCAAAATAGGAAGACCTCAGAGGTTCATGGATGTAATGAAGGAGGACATGCTGAGGACTGGTGTGACAGAGGAGGATGCTAGGGACAGAGTGAGATGCAGGCAGATGATCCCCTCCTGCAACACCTAAAGGGAGCAGTTTGAAAACCACAACCTGGACTGGTAACAAAGTGAAGTTGCATATTAGAAAGTTCCTTTTGGGACATGAAACAGAAAGCCTGGTTAAAGCCCATTAGCAAAGCTTCACCTCTAGTTTCTGAAACAGTTGGAGCTTGTTCTGAATTAAGCCACATTCAATTAGAATGTAATCTTAATGCTATGCTTAAACCATTGGGTAAAATATCTGTTTGTGAGCACATACACATTGTTTCCACGAGCTAACAGTATATATTACTGACTTAAAGCATTAGATATTTTCACTTGTTTTGGTATTTAAATAAAACCACATTTTTTTACCACAGCACATATAGGATTTAGGCTGTGAACACTGGTCGGTGGTACAAGAACATAACATTTTTGGACTTATGGTCATAAGTCAGTTACGCCATTAATTTTAAGCTATGTTTACACACTGCTTATTTCTTTTCCCAAAACACATTTTGAAGAAGTATAATTTCTCTTTTAAACATGTCTCTTCCAATCCTGAAATGATCAGGTCAGGCAACAAAAGCACTGTGGTTAATCTAAACCAAGGACTGTAATAAAATGTTTGTAGAGGAAACATTTCCTGTCTTGCGCTTTAATACAAACTCTTACCTGAGTGATTTAAGTTAAATAAACATAATTACATTATAGTTGCTACAAGTGAATTTTGTATATTCACTTGTGTAATTTAGTCATACACAGTGTATAACAGTAAAGCATGTTGCTCTTAAATCATTATTTTTAAGAAAACCACACCTGTTTCTGCAGCTAATGGTGCAGCTGTACACTAGTTACTGACTTTAACCTTAACCAGTAACAGAGTTCATTTCTGTAGTCTGACCAGTGAGTGTGACAGCAGTGAGAGCCCATCATTATATCCAGCCAGCAGCACTCAGAGAGATTTACTATGACTGAGAGGACGAGCGAGGTAGGGCTAGACAGAGAAAAAAGAAGAAGAGAAAGAGAGAGAGAGTATGGATTAAGGCCTCCCAGGGGAATTCCCATTCATTTTCTCTGTGGAGCGAAGCAGAGATGGAGGGAGGGTTAGTTCCTTATCTCTTCATTTGACACCAGAGAGCCTCTCTCTTTCTTTCCATCTATCTACCTTGTTCTACCACTCATCTCTCTCCTTCCATCTCACATTCAGTAATCTCTGCTTCTCCTCGCTTCTTTTACAGACAATTTATCTCTCTATTTTCTCTCCTCTCAATCCAGTCACCCTTCCATCTCTTTGAAACTGCACTCTCTTCCTTTTTACTCTCCGGCATTTACTGTTTCATTTGACCACAGTTGTCTTGACTTAAGTCAACTTTTGGCACTTCAACTGACCCTTTCTTAATGTGGTTTTCCTGACATGATTTTTTTTTTTTTTAAACTCACATGTCAATTTGCCAACTCTTCACGAATTCTTCCAATAAAAAAAAAAAATCCAAATCAGAAAATTTAAATATTTTAAAAAGGAGGAATGAGGAAATAAGCAAGGAAGAGAAAGGAGAAAAGAAACAGCATGACTGTAGTCTGAAGAAAGAGAGAGAGAGAGGAGATGAGGAGGGTGACAGAGGAGTGAGAGAGAGGACGAGTGTTATTTAAATGTAAATAAACAGGAGTTGTTTTTATCGGAGGAAATTTGGAGGAAGCTCTTATCTGCTGCTTGAGGCCTGTTTTCCTGCTGCTGCTGCTCTGCCTGCTGGCTATTACACCTTCCAACAGAAAGTCAGAGGGCACACACTCATAACACACAAAAACACACACACACACATACATACACCCAACCAAGTTTACAGGTATACGTATAGAGCTGGGGAAATGTTTATCCGCAGAAACAGAGGCAGACCCATTAAAATCATAGTAAGGGGAACACGGTGCGCATGTACCAATGCACCACAACACCACTGTAGAGTAAATAAAATAAATGATAATCTTGTTCCAGGGCCAGACTCTGGTCCTGGAATTCAAATTGATGTTAATTTGATATGTGCGACCCACCTAAGCATTGTTGGAGACCAATCACAACCCCCCCGTGGCAGGACAACTTACCCTTCCACACTGCAAAAACTGCTCAAGATACCTCTAAAAAAAAAAATGGCAAAGTTCCCACAGGGGTTATCCATGCCTCAGAATTCCCCAGATTCCAATAGGATCTAGCATCTGCAGGAAGTGGCAGAACAAGCCCCCACCCCCCTTCATCCATTGCCCCAAATGAGTCAAAAATGATTTGCAAACCAAGGAAAACCCACACAATATTGGGCAGATAATTGTGTTGAGATGATTCATAAGTGTATGATATCTTCATGTATAAAAAAAAATGACCATAGCTTGTAGATCTGAAAAGTGAAGCCAGTGCGGATGTGTCTCAAGCCTTCACTCTTTTGACCAGTAGGGATGACTCCTCTGGTTACACAAAGAGGTGTGGTTGTATAGAAATCTAAGACAAAACGACCCTCCATTGATCTTTAGCCTCAGAAAATACTTTACTGATAAGTTTATAGTCACAGTCCTTAGTTGACTTTGTAAATTATGGTCAAAAAATGTGTCAGAAAGAAGGAAAATGTCATGGTCCCTGGGATCTAGGACCCAGAATTTAGAGTTTTGTATCTTGTTTCAGCATTTCCTGGATGTTTCCTTATATTTATGTTCCTAGGTTTTGGGTTCTAGTTTAGTTCTGTTCATGGTTTTGGTTTATATTGTATTTTGTGAGCCCCTATGTATTCCTGCCTCCCTTATGTCTGGTTTAGTCTTCATCTCTGTTTTTGGTCTCTTATCCTTTTTTGTGTCTCGTTAGTTGTTATGCCTCAGTATTTAGTGCCTTGTTCTTGATATGCTGTTTAGGTCTCACTCTGTATTTAGTATTTATATTCTCTGGGCCCCTTAATTTTAGTTATCTGGGTTCAGTTCTTGGTCACAGTATACAGTCTGCTGCGTCCATCGATGTCGGGCCCCCACCAGACCCTCCATTTTCGCCAACGCCATTGATGCCAGGCCCCGCATTGCTGCCCGTGTCTGCTGACACCAGGCCTTCCATGACTTTTCCCACAGTGACTAAGATTGACTTTTTCCCTAATGTTTCTTTGCAGCCTGAATTGTTTCCCTTTGGGATTGAGTCTGCTCAGCCAGCTGCAATCAGTACCGCACTTTCCATCTCAGTTAACTTTATGTCTGTGGTTTCTGATGTTGAGCCAGCCAATGTTAAAACTTTTTCTCTGCCTTCAAAAGTTGAGAGGCCATTTTCTGAGTCTGTAAAGTCAAAAACTGTTTTCTATTTCTGAGCCAGCAAATCGTAACACGGAGTATTCTGTTCCTGAACTAGCCGATTTCCTGCACCTGTGCAAGAAGCCTGCACAGGTGCACTGTAAACACAGCCTGCACCACCTGGGACTGTTTGTACATATGTACAGGCCTCTCCTGAGACTGTTATTGTTTCACACCCTGTTGCTCCACCCTGGGAGCAACAGGGTGCAGGGCCAGCCTGTCCGTGCACCTGTTCCTGTTCCTAGGGTGTGTGGTGGCTACGGTTGAGCCTGTCCCTGGGCAGCCCCAACATCCTGAGGATACCAACATCCAGATGGTCCCACTGGTCAGCCTCTGAGTCCTGAGAATTCTGAGTGTCCCAAAAATCCAGAGTGTCATGAGAATCTGCTGTTAAAGTCCCAATTACCAGAAACCTCAGTGGGCCCTTCTAAGCGTCTAAGTGTCTGCCAGAGCCCATGAGTCCCTCTAGACCTGCTCCAGAGCCAGAGAAACCTGAGCCTGTAGGTCCTAAACTGCCTGAGCCTGAAGCACAGCCCAAGGGTCTTCACCGCAGTCATCAGCCCCCAGTCAAGCCTCCTGAGATGCCCTGCCACCTCTGTCACTGCCAGCCACCTCATCACCGCCCGCTCAAGCCTCCTCATCACACCTCAGCTGCTGCCTCTTGTCTGTCTTCCAGAGGACTTGCTAAGCCTCTGTCATCACCGGCCACCAGCCAAGCTTCCTGGGAAGTCCCACCTTTCCAGTCATCAGTGGTCTTCTGCCAAGGCTCCAGAGTTGCTTCGCCACCTCTGCTGGCTACCCTTTTGACCTCCATAGAACTATATCTGTCCCAATTCATCTCACAGTCAGTCCCCTGAAATGACTCTTGGCCTGGCCCCACTTCCAGGTCACTGAACTGTTTCCGTGCTGGTCTCAGCCTCCGAGTTGCCTTCCAGATCTGTTCCACTGTTATGCTCTATGGCTAGCCCGGCCCCCTGAACTGTTAAGTCTACCCTGCTGGCTTCTCAGCTGGGTTGGTTTGGAAACGTCTTCAGCATTAAAGCTGCCTTTTTCAGTTCATGTTCTGTCTCCTGAGTTCTGCATTCTGGGTCTTCATCCTACCTGCTACACAGCCCTACATGAGATAAAGCAGTGACGCTTTAGGGCTGGCCTGAACTGTGACAGACACGTTGTGCTCATGTGACCATGTGGTGCCTTCAGTTTCTCATCACATTCAGTTTCAAAACACCAAGATGGCAATGGCAAATGTGCTCAGCTGAAGCATCAATATGGCACTTCACTAATTAAAGTGTGACATTAAGGTTCCTATGAACAGTCTATGTTTTTAACAGCAAACACTGCACATGTCACATGAGCAGGTTTACATTGTTCAGTTAGTGAATGTTAGTTGATACCCAGAGACACACACAGACAAATGAAGACTGAAGAAAAATATTCACATGTACAAAGCAAGACAAACACAAAGTGAACAAAAGAATAAAAATATTTACCATTAAATAAAGGCAAAAATAAACAAGTTAAGACATTTACTAGCATACATGAATAGGCAAGCATGCGCGCACACACACACGGATGCTCATAAATTACAGGACAACTGCAGTCAAACAAAACAAACATACTGACAGTGTGTGTGTGTGTGTGTGTGTGTGTGTGTGTGTGTGTGTGTGTGTGTGTATTGCGTTGCCAGGGGCTACGACTACTATCAGAGCTAAGACGATTACCACACATCATTTGTCATCTGGATGGTGGCAACATATAGCTCTACATTTAATTTACTGCACCGCCATCACATGCTTGGGGGTGGAGTGTGAGTGTGTGTTCCATTGACCCACATATACAAAGCCCCGAAGGAAGAGAGAGAAAAGAAAAAGAAAGGGAGTGAGTAATTGAACGAGAATGAGAATAGGGAAACAGGAGTGTGTATGTGTATGTGTATGTGTGTGTATGTGTGTGTGTGTGTGTGGGGGGGGGCTGATCACACAGTGTGACAGATGCCAGCACACACACACACACACACACACACACACACACACACACACGCACACTATAGTAAGACAATAAAGTTAGTTTATTTCCCTTCTCTCCATTTAGTGTATTTTGCCATTTTTCTTAAAATGGATCATTCTTGGAGTTGGAACTTTTTTTTTTAATCTACCTTCAATTTAAATGTTAATGATATTTTTGGAAAATTTCCCCAAATGTATTCCATACACTTTTTAAATTTATTGTAATTTTTTTTTTTAATGCTCAACCATTTCCAAAACTTATTCTGCACTTCATTATTTTGGTGATTTAAGTCATTTTATTGTTATATTTCAACCTTATTTTTTCATCTTTCATCTTGACGACCACACAGGAAAGCAAGGACAGAGACTGTGGGGGAAGCAAAGTGCCTCGGGTCAAACCCGGGCTGCTGCATATAGCCTTGTGGCATGTTTGTTCCTAAAGGCACCTGCTCAACCTGTGAGCTTAACTGGCGCTCCTACTTCTTTATTTCTTTATTTTAAATTTGCATTGTATTTTTTATTTCTTTATCTTTTATTTGAATTTTTTTTTTCTGTCATCACATGAGGTTTGCTTAGATAGAATTCAAATGATTCACAAAATGATTCTTTCTTTTTTTAAATGAAGAAAAGTAAGCTCTTTTATAATTCCAAAATACTAAAATTAAAACAAATTTTAGGTTGTCATATTTTTAAGGTAATGTGACAAAACTTTGACACCTCTGCCTCCTGCTCATTTCAAAATCAGACTGACTTGATGCAGGTCATGAGAGATGAGAACAATTTTTAATAAAAGACCAAAATCAGTGTGAAACTGTAGCCCACACGCACTCACACCATACTTCAGCCAGCACAGTGAGCCGCACAGTGAGCAGCAGTATTGATCGCAGGCACCAGAAGCTGTTTCAATAAGTTATTAAGAATTAAAAATTGACAAGAGGAGCTGATCAAATATATCAGACTCTCTCTCTTCCTGCAGAACTATCCTGTTGTCTCTTATCCTCCTCCTGTCTGTTAAATTCTTTCCTTCACATCTTAAATTCCTTCTTTATTTTCTGTTTGCTTTCCCTCCTTTTCTTTCATTCAGTTATGTGCATCAAATGAGGTTCGATCCACCCGTGACGCACGTGTTTGGATTGGTGCATGTGTCTCGCAGGTGTCAGAAAAGACAAGAGGGTGTGGACAACAACTACAGAGAGCTGCTAACGCAAGACTGCAGAGGAAGAGAAAGAACATGCATAGCCACTAAATTTACATGTCTCCCCTGATATGGCAAGAAAAAGCATTAAATACAAGCTCGAAGTGATGAGAGATGAGGAGAACGACGAGCAAAAACAGAGTGAGAGGGAACAGCAATTAAAATAAACAAAAAAAGTAAAAAAAGAAAGAGAGGCATTTTAGACGATCGAACATCAAAAACACTGTCGTGGATCCTGGATCCCACACTTCCCATAATCTAACTTGACAGCATCATTTGCTGTTTTCTGCCACAGAAGACGTTCTATAACAAGCTTAGTGAACTCATCGGGATGTGTGAAATCCAAAGAAGGCTGCTTTAAAAAGCACACCATTCAAACTAGTGGAAACTAGTTAGCAGCACAACGCTGACATCCCCTCACAGATATAATACAGAATATAACTGTGATACTAGCAAAGCACAGTGTCTGCTAATAAAAGTTCATTTAAAAGTTATACCTAATCATTTGTTCATTCTTATTCAAAACCCAAAAAAAAAGTTTTCAGCTTTGGATGGATTCAGGGATTTTTTTTTTGTTCCATTATAATGTCAGAGGCTGCTGCACCTGTCTCATTATGGGGTATAAGCCATACTCAATACTCAGTTCTCCTGCTAATCCAAGCAGACCATTCAGTGCACTTGTAACTCACCCGACGTGATTCATAAGTTTCTTGCAACACAGGAAATTGCATCCTGACAGCACAGCGTCAGCCAAAAACCAAAAACAAAAGTGCTGCGCAGCTAAACTGACAGCAGGGAGCCGTCATTCATGACACAATCATACTTGAAGTGATGCTGTTGGCTGAAATATGTATTTGAAATTTCATTTTGGTTATTCTGAATTTTTTTTGGGGGGGGGGGAGATGGGTAAGTTATTACAGACTGGTGATAGGCTCAGCTGGTCCCAGTTTGCGTCTAGTTAAAGCTAGGTGTCGTCTGCTGACTGACTTTAAAAAGCTATGTGTCAAAGGTAAGAGTCTGAAATCACCTTCTTGAAACTGGGCATTTCACAAGATTCAAATTTGGGTCCCTGCTTTTGTCTCTACATTAATGAGCTGCCACACAGCTGTGAAGAGGTGGAGTGTGAAATCTGATGGTGCAATTATCTCCATTAACAGAGACTTCACAACAAGTTGAAGAGTTTCAGGCAAACAGAGGCCCACGTCCCGGCAGTTAATCTACAGAAATTTAGTTCTGATTTTTACTTTACCATTAGATAGATCTTGTTAACAAAAGGATCTCTTTCTGAACTAAACGGTGACTGAGCTTGGGCTTCTGGTGAGGGCTCAAGGTAAAGAAAAGGATTTATAACAAAGAAAAATGAATGCAGCACAAAAATCTATGTCATTATGTTTTCATTATCACTGGAAGCCCGAGCTGAAATTGAAAATAAAATGTTGGTTAATTGCCCAGCCTTACACATTTATTCTGTCTCTCATTCCTTTTGTTTAAAGCCAGTGCAGCATATATGCACACATTTCCTGTTTCATTGATCTCGTGGCCAGAGCACAGTTTTGTTCAAGTTTCACCAGCTAACGGAGACACCGATGAAGAATTTCTTTGAAGTACAAATGTCAGAATCACAAAAAAACTAAAAGCTGCAGTTTCACTCTCATACACACTATTTTAACTTGGCATGGAGCAGTTTCATGGACAAAAGTAACTGCAGCTACCAAATCTTCAAACACCTCATTTGAGTGCAACAGTTTATTCTGATACAATTTGAGAATCTCAGTCTTTCAGTTCATAACATAAGCACGCTTTTTTAAATTATTTGTTACGGGGGCTCTGGGTCCAGTCAGAAGGTTGGCGGTTTGATCCCCGGCTCATCCAGCGTGCATGTCAAAGTATCCTTGGGCAACATACTGAACCCAGAGCTGCATCCAATTAAGTGCGGGCGCAAATGTTACACAAGGCGCTTATTTACAGAAAAAAGTGTGTGTGTGATTGGGTGAACGAGGCTTGTAGTAAAAAGCGCTCTAAGTGCACAGTACCAGTCCATTTACCATTGTTACTACTGAAAGCTGAATTTAGATTTGCTAAGGAATTCAGCAGAATCCAGATGTGCGTGTCAAACCCCGGACACATGTGTGCAGTTTATTCCTTTTACACATTTAAGACATTTTCAGTGAAAAAAAAAGTAACCAAAAGAAATAAAAAAGGATGAGGATGAGAAGAATCAAAGAAAGAGAGGGCACAGCTCATCTTCTCCTGTCTCTGTCTCTCCAACAATCTCAACAATCTATCACACCAGACATCTGGCTGTATACAGTGTGTGTGTCCAGATTATGACTGCAAGACTGGTCGTACTGAGTGATCCCATCCACAGTGACACTAAACACCGCAAAGACGCAATCAGAGAGGGAGTGGAGAGAAAGGGAGAAATGAAGAACAGAGAGGGGAGGAATAAGAGAAGAGGTATGAGAGATGGCAGAGGAAAAAAATATAAGTTGGCCGAAGAGGCCAACGCTTCAGAGAGTCAGGGAAACAACTCAGGGGAAAAGAACCAAGACGATATGAGGAGGAGGTGGAGGGAGGGAGGAGAAAATGAGTGCATTCCTCCCCCATTTCCGGACCTCCTAATGAGCATCTCAACTTAACAAACTCATCGCTGTGTTTCAATTCCAGCCTCCTTAACTCTGCAGGCTCTTCCTCCTCCTCCTCCTCAGCAGCAGCAGCAGCAGCAGCAGCAGCAGCAGCAGCAAGAGAAAGCCTTGATATGGTAAACAGGAGAAGGCTTGGCACTTCTCACCGCCTTCTTTGAAGTCATGTGAGGAGCGGATTATGTAGCGGCGCGCCTAAGTCGAGATCCGCCTTAACCCTCTTACATCTTATTTTGTGATTTGAGTTTATTTGATAGTTTTATATCATTTTAAAGAGAAGGATCATTCTTGTTAAGACGAATAATGCTGAGCAGACGAAGGAGGAGGAGGAGGAGGAGGAGGGGGAAAATGGGAAGCACGGGATTTGCATGAAGCAGCAAAGGCAGCCCAAGAATGAAACACAAACAGAAAGAAAGCAAAAGAAAAAAACACAAGAAACTTAAAACATAAACAAAAGAAAAGCATTAAGTATGATCAATTTTCACTAAGAAAAGCAAGTCACCCTGCTGCACCTTTGCTGCATTTTGCAACAGTGGTTAAATTTGCATATATGGGTGCCCTCTAACTTTGTATGCAATTAATTACACAGCCTGTGAATCCCCCTGACTGCATTTGCATGCACTTGAGTAACAAGCTCCTCACTGGATGTCATCATGCAATATTTTGGTAATTGTAATGTTTGAACTACTTTCCCTATTAGCACAGTGACACTCCAGTTGACAAGTTGGGGTTTTCGTTAAGACAACTTCGCACACTTCCAGATATTTGGAAGGTCCCGATGTAACCAAACACAAGCTACGACTGTGTTTAGCACAAATGTGTTTTTAGACAAAAATAAAAATAAAAAAAAATTGTGACTCCATTTGCATGAAATTACAGTAATTAGGTTACTTTAGTGCTTCTAACCACATTTTTCCTATTAAACTTGTGACTTGAAGTCTCTTAAAAAATCTGGTTACTAAATAACATACAAACACATTATCTGAGGGGGATGGGGGTAACCCAGTGCATTTTGGTAATGCATGTTTATCAAGGCACACATTATTTAATTAACATTATTTATCCAGTGGTTTGGTCTTATCCTGCATCACTAGTCTGAGGATAACCTAACAGCCAGTCATCGGCAGGCATGTTAACAGTTTCCTTTGTATCTTTGATAAATCCATCACCCCACAACCTGGAAACTCATCAGCTAAAGCTCAAATGCTTCAGTCTTAAAAAGGGAATTTACTTTGTTCTGAAACATAGTAGCTACAGTACTCATGACAGAGATCAAGGGTAGAGGAGGAAGGGAACAGAACATATCTGAAGAAAGAAAGGACACTGAGGGAGGACAGAAAAGAGAAATGAAAGGATACATTAGAGAGGTGGGAGAAGACAGAGCAGCATGAGGAGTAGTGAAAAGCAGAGAGAGTTCAGAGATCCGTGAAAAGAAATTCAACCTAATACATCCATATTTTGTTTCCAAATGAAAGCAAGTGGTGAGCAAAAGTGGGCTGCGCTGCAAACACACATATGCATGCTCACACACACACACACACACACACACACACACACACACACACACACACACACACGCTGTCATTTTGTCCATGTCTTGCCAAGAAACAGATGCTGGGCTCATCTGGTGAGTGCCGTGGTACCTGTCCAAATATTGACAAACACGCACACGCACACGCACACACACACACACACACACACACACACACACACACACACACACTTAACCCCTCTGTATTTGAACTGGCACTGCATCAGAGCCGCCTGAAAAATATTTCTGTCTTTTACCGGGAACAATAATTTATGATTATGAAAATAAAGTGAAATTAAAGTGGAGAGATTAAAATGAGTGGACTATATTCATCATGTTTGCAAACACAAAACTGGAATGGTATACAAAAACCTGATTGTCACTGGAATAATAAGCACAATCAATGACAGTCATTTCATTAAAATGACTATTTGCTCAAATGTTATTTGCTCGACCACGTCCACATTTAACTGCCACCTTTCCTCTTGCAGCTTTATGTGTGTGAGCCGTGCTGCTGCAGGAAGTGGATCTGTCCATCACTGCCTCCACACGCCACAGTTCAGACAGCCTCTGACCAAGGAAACACATACAGACAAACACACACATATGCACACTCTAAGTTAATAGAAGATACTGTGGAGCTCTGACATCGACTGCTGCAGTGTCTATGGCAGAGCTTTGATTGGCTTGTTATGGTGTAACATTAAAAACTCACCCACTGATGCTTGATCAGGTCTCTGTATCTCTGACATTTTCCTGTGCCTTAAAGCTTGACACAAAGAGATCCTGACCAGCCCTCTGCCCTGTACAGCTGTCTTCTGTTATGAAAATCCTAGGACACTAGAATGGGAGGCAGAGCCTTCAGCTTTCAGGCCCCTCTTCTGTGGAACCAGCTCCCAGCTTGGAGTCAGGAGACAGACACCCTCTCTATTTTCAAGACTAGGCTTAAAACTTTCCTTTTTGATCAAGCTTATAGTTAGGGCTGGATCAAATGACCCTGAACCACCCCTTAGTTATGCTGCTATAGGCCTAGGCTGAAGGGGGGGTCCCATAATGCACTGTTTCTTCTCATTCACCTTTATTTACTTGTTTATACTTCACTCTGTATTTAATCATTATTATTAATCTCTGGCTCTCTTCCACAGCATGTCGTTTGTCCTGTCTCTCTCCACTCAGCCCCAACCGGTCGCAGCAGATGACTGCCCCTCCCTGAGCCTGGTTCTGCTGGAGGTTTCTTCCTGTTAAAAGGGAGTTTTTCCTTCCCACCTTCACCAAGTGTTCTCTGTGTTATTGTAGGGTCTTTACCCACAATACAAAGCGCCTTGAGGTGACTGTTTGACTGAAAATGTTGAATTAGAATTTCAAGAATGTGTGTCTTCTTGACATTAAATGGACTTTATTTTTAAAGCACTTTTTCAGTCTTAACTACTCAAAATCATCATAGGTGGCGCGTACAGCCAGTATTATGTGTTTAACCTCTTCAGAATTTTCCTGCTATATATTTTTGTCTTTGTAAAAGCAGACATTCTACTGCCTGTAGACTGTAGACTGTTTGTGACTGCTTACATGCTGCCAGCATCCCCTCATTTCTGTCAGCGTCTTCATAGTTGCACCGATTGGCCTGATAGCTGGTGTTAGGCTAAGTGAAGCTAGATAAGGGAAAGATCTCCTGGGTATGTTTAACTTCTCTGATCAGATTAAAAAAGGAATAAAGAAAAACATTAATCATGCAGAGGGAAAGTAGTGAGGTAGTGAGGACGATAGCGCAAACAGGTGGGAAAAAAATGAGGGGGAAGAAGCATTTCTGTCAAAAGATGAAACAGAAGAGACAAAGAGCTGCAGAGTGAGAAGCAGAGAGACGGTGTGGAAGAACAAGCTGGGAATGAAACGGAAAGGGTGAATGAACAAAAAAACAGATGATGAGCTGAAGAAACAGAAAGCAAAACAGGCAGATGAAAGCAAGAGAGTGGCAAAAAAGAACAAGAGACCGGTGGACAAAGTTAAAGGGAAAGAGGGAGGAAGAAGAGGAGCAGAGGAAGAAGAGCAGAGTGTATTTAAATGCAAGCCGGTGTTAATGAGTTTGGTCAGAGTGTGGAACAGTCTTTTTAAAGCTGCTATCATTCTCATTAATGTAGTGAATGAGCCGCTGATAGCTGTCATGGACCTCACACTCCAATTAACAACAACATACACACCTATAGGGATGTGTGTGCATGTATAAACACACACACACACACACACACACACACACAAACGAGAAGTGTGTGAGTTGTGTGTACAGGTATTTATATGCGTATATGTGAATGCATAAGTTTTATTTGCATGTGTATGCATGTATATGTATGTGGGAAAGAGAGTGAAGAGTGGAAAACTGCACTTTGATTTATGAGAGAGGGAAAAAAATAAAAACAACTTTCTGCAATTTACAATTTCAGCATTTCTGTTTTCTAACGAGCGTCCGCTAAGCTGTGAGATAGAAATGCAAATTCACCTTGACAGGCTGAGAAGCCACGCTGAAAAATTAATGGAATTTCCCTTTAATTTGGCCAAACAGGGAAACAATATGCTACCAGTAAACACACAAACACACACACACACACACACAGAGTGAGTAAGTGGGAGAGTAAAAAAGAGGTGTGATCACAACTGACAGGCCTCGATTTACTGACTGTAGCCAATCACTTAGTTGTTACATTCATGTTACATTTTAGTTTGTCTTTTGCCTCCTGTCCTTATACTGTGGTTTTTTATGCTTCCCAAATACATGGTTTCATTTGTTAAAGGCTTCATTACATTGCATTGTTTGAGTGTATCGAATTTGACTTTAGTAAGAAAACTTATATTTTATTACAGCAGCTGAATATTGTCAGAGTTTCATGTCTAGACTCTGATCTCATTACGAAACAAAGAGAAACTGATGAGTAAATATCTCCCATGAAGTTGAGGTGGCTGTTGGGGTGGTGGAGGAGTTGAAAAGGCAGCAGTACAGCAGCAGCACTGACATGTCCTGGCTGGAGCCAATACCAGCTGTCATAAGACGAGAGGCAGGGTACACCCTGATTGCGAGCCCACTGTAGGGCTAACATAGAGAGACAAACAGACATTCACCCCTATGAGCGATTTAGACTCAATAATTAACCTAACCCCACTAACTGCATGTGTTTGGACTGTGGGAGTACCTGGAGAAACCCCACAGAAACATAGAAAGAACATGTAAACTCCGCACAGAAAGGTCCGGTCCATTGCCAGGGTGAACCCAGGACCTTCTTCCTGTGAGGCAAAAGTGCTAACCGCTGTACCACCTATGTTGTTAGATTCTGAATATCATTTCAGTCAGGAGAGATCAGTAGGAGGAATTGAACATGCTTTATATTATATTATATTATATTATATTATATTATATTATATTATATTATATTATATTATATTATATTATATTATATTATATTATATTATATTATACTATATTATATTATATTATATTATATTATATTGATATACAGAATTAATTTAAGCTATTTGATGATTAGAATTTGATGGCCCATCACGGTCAAATGGAATCCCAGCAGTGATCGGAATTAGAGCAGAACCCCTGGAATTTAGACGCTTGTGTTGGTGAAGAAAAAGATGGAGGCTTGGATGGAGCACTGAGTGACTCGGGTTAGCTGGAGATGGAGAGTAGGTGGGTTGCACTAATGAGTCTGCAAGGGAGAATGACAGGTAAGTGGTGAGATTTAAAGTATGCAGAGCAGAGGCCGACTGGCTTGAAGAAGGCGGGCAGAAAGATGATTGGACTGGAGCAATGACGTCAGCTTTGATTTTGACAGCGTGGGAAAATGGAAGTGATGCGAAGAATAAACTTAACAGCGAACACCCGGAAAGCAGACGATTATTCCAGATCTTCCCTTTTGAACTTAGGCACAAGCTTCACTCTTTAAACTGAGAAATTGTACGATTTTTAACATTTTATACATTTTCTATGCTTTATTGTGAATAAAATATGGCTTTATAAGATTTGCAAATAATGGCATTCTGTTTCTTTTACATTTTATAAGGCTTCCCAGCTTTTTCCAGAATTGGGGTTTCAAGACATAAAGACAAGGCGAGGTTATGTTAATCCATGACATGTTTTCCTCAGCATGTTCTGCTTTTTGACCATTAGTAGGAAATGGGAGCAACAAAAGGAAAAACCTGCCTGATCAAGTGGTGATAAATAAAAGGCCCAACAACTGGAAGTTAATCTATCTGGGAACTATTTTCAGCCATGGATTACTCAACGTTTGTATCATATTTGGGGCAACAGGATACAAACTGAAGAATAAATTTGAAAACGACACGCAGAATAAACTGTATAAAGTATGAACCCTGTGTGAATGCAGATCCTGCATGTGTTTGCAGTGACACCAGTCTGTTTCTCATTCTTGTATTTAAATAACATTTTTCCTACTGTGAAAAAAATCTCTTTGTTTTTTCTCTTCTTCCAGATACCTCAACTTCTCATCAACTGATAAACACTGTTAAGAAATTCATTACCATTTTCCCCCCTGTGCTAGCATGCGTGTGTGTGTGTGTGTGTGTGTGTGTGTGTGTGTGTGTGTGTGTGTGTGTGTGTGTGTGTGTGTGTGTGTGTGTGTGTCCAGGACAATTAAGTATGGCTTCACAGTGATTGATACTAGCTTGGCTTTCAATTTGTTCCACTACAGAGCTCAGAGTGTCACCTCCCCAACCTCCACCCACTACACTGACCTCACTCGCACACACACACACACACACACACACAGAGAGAGAGAGAAAGAGAAAGGAAAGCAACATGCAAACACACACTTTTATAACATTAAAACACCTTCAAACGAATGTTAATGGATTTAGGCTTTGTGGTGGAGTAATTGGTTATTTCTTTTCAATCATTTGTTGGTCCAAAAAAGAAAAAAGCTTCTTCTAATTCCTGAGATGATCCAGAAACATTGGGAGAAAAAAGGTTTACGCTCAGCAGTGACGATGATACTGTACATAAGCTCAAAGAGGAGGCACTGAGCCAAAGACAAATTTACAGTTTTTTTTTTTACTCCGCTCATGAAAGGCTGCTACAGTGTTGGATCCTGAATCCTAATCTTGCATGTGAAGCACTTTTTAAAAACAGAAAATGGAAACATCAGCTGGAAATTAGAGAGCCTCTGTTTGAGCTCAAAAACAGTTAATACTTTATTCATGAGATGAGTTTGGATCACTGGATGCTCTGTGCAGGAATACCGGCACAAGGCAGAGCAGATTGTTCGATGGGAGGGATTTGTTCTCCTTAGTAAAAAGATTTTCAAGTTTCAACAAACAACCTCAACTCACGTGATCAGTTACAAGCCATACAAAGGAAGCAGCTTGTTTACTGGACCTTTTATAAGGAGTTCCTAAAAGGAAAATACATTTTGCTTTATGCATGTTTTTTACTATCCAAAATGAGCATCCCATTAAACACACTGAATTACACAGGCTTTCTGCCGGTGTGCCATAAGCCCAGCAGCCTATCAGGCTTTCAGTTGAACCCTTGGTGGGGTTATTTTTTTTTTTTTTTTAGAGGAAAATTACTATTGGTCACTGTAACCTATTAGCATACTGTTCCTTTTAAATAATTTACGGGCATAAAAATAACTTAATAAACAGAAAGTTTAAAAAAAAAAAGGAATAAAAACAGGAATCCTGTCCAAATACAGTCCCATCCAAATATAAACGCTCTTTTACTGCTAAACTCAAGCCGCTGAGATGGTGGTCCACAAACCAGTGGCTGTTTATACAGACTCTTTGATTCCTTGGTCCTAGGATAACAAAATAAAGCTAAATAATGACAATGATAATTCTGACAACTCTATGATCAAGCTTAGTAACTAAAACAGTGGGAAGAGCCAATTAGCATAATCTATCATATTAAATTAGCTTGGCTCTCTGTAATTTGGTATTGAATCCTGAATTAATACAAAACAACTTCCCACCACCAAAGTTCAAAAGTCACCGCTGCAAGACAAACAGCATAATGAAGGATACGCTAATGAGTTTGAATAATTTCAGACTTTATTGGGATTCACGTTGTGACAATGAGAAGGTGTCGGCTGTCTAAAATAAGGTCACGGAGACACAATAAGGATTCACAGTGCTGCCTCTGGCCTCTGCACACACAGCAGCAGTGTGTGAGTGTGTGTGTTAATCTGCATCAATATGTTTAGGTATGAGTGTGTCTCTATTTGCATGTGAATGCCTGCATGTGTGTGCAGCACATAATGGCTGAAATCATTTAATGGCAATGGCTGAGGGTGTGTTTGTGTGTGTGTGTGTGTGTGTGGCAAGAGGGCAGGAGTCAAGTGGGTGAATAAGTACAGACATCAATAACCAGAGGACACGTGCATGAAATTACACGCAGCAGATCCATCATGGAGGAGCAGCAGCAACAACAACAAGGCAGAGGAGGCAGCAGCACTGACCAGCCTGAAGGTGACAGAGACACTTGTGTCTGCAAGTTTGTCAGTTCAATACCAACTCCAGGCCACACAAAGCTGCCAGAGAGAAGGCTGAGGTGTGTTTTACTGCAGAATTTTATAGAGTTAAAAAAAAAACCCTCATGAAAACAATAGTCTTGTTTTAAATAAAGTGGTATTTATTGATAGTAAATGGCATGTTCATGTTACCTCTACTCATATGGACGAACTTACAAATCGTCTCGATAAAAAGGTGTTTGAAAGGAAGAGGATAGTTTTTACATTAATAATAGCTTTGACACTATTCATCCAACAACCGTTTAACCAGGCTAATCTTAAACCCCTGCGCAGCAATATCTCTGTGTGTGTGTGTGTCTGCGTGTGTCTGGCAGCTCTTTGAAGAGCGCTCGTCTCTGATCAGCATGAGGTCGAGTCTTCTCCCAAATGTCACCGTGTAACGCTCAGCTGGTCGCCATTCACACATCCCGACACAGAGGGAGAAACGGAAAGGTTAAGATTAAGAGCGAGCGAGAGAGAGAGAGAGAGAGAGAGAGAGGGGGATTGTGGTTTCACTTTGCATCACTCATATACGCACAGTACAGTGAAGAAGAGAGGGATCGGCAGGAAGACACAAATGGAAAAATGACTGGATGTCATAAAGGACAGACGCGAAGAAGAAGGAAAAAGTCAGATCTGCTGGCAAAGTGGAAAATAGCCTCATACACAACAACAAGAAGTACACATATGTTATGGACATAACGTGCAATAATAATAATACACTAAAAATAAAACTTGTATTAAGAATAAAGCAAAAATTAAAAGCTGATATAAATAATACAAAGCATAAATATATGACATTGTAAAGATGCTCAAAAGACGGAAAGTTTTCCGTAGATGCTGCAGTTCAGTTTAGTTTGTTTAACTGCTCAAGAATGAACCTGCAACCTCAATCTAAATAATTACTAGTGTTGATGTGTGCCGATTACAGGCATTAAAGGATAACTCCTCTTACAGTACTTCCATGCTGTGTGGCTATGAGCTCTAAGCTTACTGGGTTCCCACCAGTTTTGTTTTTATTTAAAACCAAGGCTCAGTCAGTCAAATATATATATATATGTGTGTGTGTGTGTGTGTGTGTGTGCGTGTGTGTGTGTGTGTGTGTGTGTGTGTGTGTGTGTGCTGGAAATGTTAACTGTTTTCTGCAGCAGATTAATCCACTAATAGTGATCTATTTCTAGCAGCAGTGGAACATATGTGAATCTATATCCTGTTATTTCCTTCCCTTCTTTTTCAAAGCATCCATCTGACCGCGGTGTCCCCTTGTTGTCATCTTCCCCTTCCTCTCCTCCTCTCCATTTGTAACAGAGAATAATCAATACTTATTTCACCCTCAGGTCTCCTTCCAGCCTACAGGGGCAAAACAGGTGACCACATCAGGGGCAAGGAGGAGACGAGAAAAGGTAATGAGAGCAGAGGAGAGGGGATGAGGCAGATTGGGGGGGGGATATTTCTTTCTTTCTTTCTTTTTTCCTTTTCTGAAAGGAAAAATAAAAATATGATATAACGTGCAAGTGAGAGCACTGTGGTGAATCATCGTAGACAACAAGAACAGCAGATCATTGCCATGCTGCAACACCTGTCCTGGCAACTGGACACACACACACACACAGACACACACACGCCAATTAATTTCCAACTAATTCCTCTCGGGGTTGAAGCAACAATGAGAACAGCTGGTTAATCTACATGTTACAGCACCTGGTTTAACTGCTGGATACACACGCGCAGTGAGAGAGGGGTTACTGTTTGTATTTATGCTGATAAAAAATCTCATTTACAGCTTTGTGCTGTTTGTTTATCATCTCTATGGTGTTTATATATGCCTTTAAATTTTTGTTTTACAAGAACGTGTAAACGTCTTTGAAAGTCGCCTTCATTTCGATTGTTTAGTCAATCCGTTAGTTAATCCAGATTAAAAAGAAATAATTTATTAGATTACTAGATGTAGCACTCTTAGGTAGCTTTACTTATGGGGAACAGAAACCTTCCACAGCAGTGTATTTGACAAAGCTATATTTCTTTCCTGCTCCGACTGGATGAACATGCTTGTTAGGAGCTGGAAGGTACAGCCCTGTTTCTATGCCTGTCCTCAATGTAAACACAATGAAGTCGATGAATAAATCTATAAAGCATGATACACTGTGTGAATAACGTAGGTGGATTGTAACATAATGTGCAGCTGTTCTCTCAGTTTTAATCACAAAAATCTTCACTTGTTCACTGTTACCCCAGAGGTACCTACTGTACTTAGAAAATCTTCCAGTTCATGGGTCACCTTTTCACCCATACTAATGATAACTTTATTTGTATGGCACTTTTAAAAACAGGCACTAAACCCACATATCATAAAAGGTATTCTTATCGTAGCATATGATACATACATTACGATAGACAAACTGCACTGTAAGTAAAAGATTTCTAAAAGTCTCTTCAGGAGAAGATTTATCAGTTTGACCTCTCGTGTTTAACAAGAAGCTCCTGACATTCACATGTGTTATGTCTCCGTTAGTAATGTTATTTGAAGTTGGCACGTTCGATGACCTACACTCATTTGATGAGGCAGTAATGTTCACATTCCTTTTAGTTGTGTATCTTTCACATTGCTGTCAACAGGAACGAGACAGTTTCAGCATTTATGACAGCGCTTCTTCTAAAATGTAACCAAGAATATAGCTGTGAACACGATTTCGGTGAACTGGTGACTGAGTCACGACTTAGTTTTAGGAAAAGATCATGGTTTATGTTACAACACTACCCTTTACAATAGTAACCCCATTCACTGACAAATGAGTTGGGACTGACAGATCTTTCTCAATAATACAATAACCTGGTGTGTCAGGGAACAGATGGCATAGAAAACCTTGTGCATCAATGAACAAAGCCCACAGCTTTGAGAAAGCGGCTCGAACCGACATGTTGGGATGAGAATGAGCTGGAATAGATGAGTTTCTCCGCGATGCCACCACAGAGGTGCACATACAACTGGAGGGGAGAAAGCAGCCGTTTTTTACAGCACATCCACCAGAGCCAAGCTTCGTCGCAAAGAGGAGGTGCAACCAACAGCAAAAAAGATTTATACAAAATATTCAGTATTCTGAGGAGAGATTGCAAAGTCGTGCTACAAAAGGGGCCGGTTGGGGTGCGTGTGTGTGGGTGTGTGTGTGTACGGCCATGATTTGGGCCTATCCGAATTCAGTTTCTAATTTTTCACCATTACTGAGGTCTGAAATATTGAGCACGGTCCACGGTACCCACTCAGTGTCCCTGACCTAGCCAGCCACCATACGCGTCTCATATCTAGCACTGTATGTTTAAAGTATATGTCAAATTTCTATCAAATGTTGTATGAGGGTTTCTGCTTCACACACTTCACAATTTTTGTAATACTATGTTCTCATCTGACAAGGCCACTGACATAACCACTTGTACATGGGCAAGCAAGAAAGCAGGGAGTCACTGAGAGAGAACGAGAGGGAGGAACAGAGGGGCAGAATGAGGCAGAAAGCAAAAAGTGAGCATGATGAAAGCCTGCATGGCTGTGAGGAAGAAGGGAAGACAAGTGGTTAAAAAGTGGAGGAGAAACCTTAACAAAGAAACAAAACTAAGCGAGCACGGGGAAAGGCAAAGAGGAGAGAAATAATACCGAAGTGGGAAAGAGCAATAAAGCAAAGAGATAGTGTGGGAGAGAGTGTGTGTGTGCGTTTAACCAATCTAAGGTGTAGTATAATTGAAGTGTGTGTTTTCAAGGACAGGTAGATATTGGTCCTGAGGTGGGAAGCTGCCGACTCAGCAGGTCTGAGTTGATTACATCCTCTTTCTACATGAGGAAAGGAGAGGAGTAAGACACAGGAATGGAAAGGTGAGAAGAGAATAAGAGAAAGGAGGAGGAAAAAGGTAAGGCGAGGTGAGGGGCAGCAGAGTGGCTGCAAATCTTCTGGTGACTGACAGCAGAGTTACACTATTGCAATG
The DNA here is from genome assembly GCA_024447675.2 of Pterophyllum scalare. Lineage (NCBI taxonomy): Eukaryota > Metazoa > Chordata > Actinopteri > Cichliformes > Cichlidae > Pterophyllum > Pterophyllum scalare. The sequence goes on along the minus strand of JAMQGT020000571.1, from coordinate 152,896 downwards.
TTCCAGCAGTTATGTTTCCATAAATTACTGATATTTCCTTTCCATGCAAAATATATACAAAGGATGATAATTACATAATTTTTGAAGCAGAATTTCCACCTTCGCTTCTGGAAGAAACTGCAAAGCCGAAATTTATAAAAACACAAACTGCCACAGCACAACCAGCCCTATAACGCCCATTATTATTTCATTTCATGGACACCGTTTCATCAGCAATGACTAAACATTAATGGCTTTACAGATTATAGACAGTTGAGTAGATGTGTTATCTGTCCCTGTCAGATTGTCATTGTCAATTTTTCTGACTTTCTGAAACCACCGTGTAACAACCAGACTCCTACTTGATGTAACAATCAGCCATCATTGCCCAATTTTGTGCAAGAAGGAACCCCCCATTCCAGACAGGATATATTTCCCTATGGGGTAAGCGGGGCAATTTTAATATTACATGCACCGGACAGTAATTTAAATCCAGCTCAGAGTGTATATAGGTTGTTTTTTTTTTTATCCCTCCCCAGTAATAATTACAGCCAAAATTACCTGCTGGTTTGGATCCCACTTGCTGGCCGTCCTCATTTAAATCCCAACTGGAGTTTCTTTTTTTATTTTAAGGGGAAATCATCTTTTCCTCGCTTGCATTTTATCAGCTCAGTGTGAAATTCGGCTGTTGTATAAAAATTGAGGACGTCAGAAATGGTTTGCCAATCCGTTATAAATGCCAACATATTGGGCTGGTTGGGAATAAGTATGACAACAAAGAAATCCAAGCTTTCAGGAGAGCTACACTCTGAAATGTTGTTGTCATGCAATTCATTTGTAAATCTGGCATTATTAACAGTAACATTCATAGATACATTGCCTGTTGGTAATGTATCTATGAATGTACAAATTACTACCAGCTGATTACTTCGATATCAAAAAAATTGCAAATGAAATCATTTTTAATCGAGTTCTGAATTACATTTTTTTTCATTTCTAAGTAGATTTATCTTCGCTGTATGTTTGAGGTTGCTCCGATGAGAATCGGATCTACTTCAGAACATATTCCCATGTGGAACAATGAGTTTAACATGTATATTTTTTATGTCAGTCTCATGCAAAACTTTGCAGCACATTGTCAGACTCACAAACTGTTCGAGGGTTACTGAGGCATTAAAACATGATAATGCTTCAGGAAATGTTCATCATCGAAAAAAAAGCACAAAAGAGGAACGAGCCAAAAATGCAAGTCAAAATAGTCGAAGGAGCTACGAGACAAACAAGTGAAACAAAAAAGCATTCACAAATTGCATATAGGACAGAACGTTGTTGGTACACAACTGGCAAAGAAAAAAAAACTGCATTAGTTTATGTAAAATCAGGAAATAACTAACAACATGTTTGTGCTACTTTCCGGTCCCTTAAAAAACTGTTTCAGCCGTGTGCAACATCATTTACATTTTCATACATTTCTCCATCTGGGACAAAACCAGAGTCTGTGTCAGAGTGGCGTGCAGGAAATTTACACATTGTTATTTGGTAACGACGCACAAACTGCTGCTGCTGCCGCCGAGGCTCAATTGTTGGCCAGAGACATTTTCTATGCATTTTCTTCCCAAAGACAAATGTAAATTCAGTTTGAAAAGGAAAGCAATTTTCACTCAGACATCAACTACACACACACACACACACACACACACACATCAGCAGACTGTTTTTGCTTCCCTCTCTGATAACCGTGTTTACATGCATGTCTGGACAAAACCAATCTGCTGAAATCACAGAGAGAAACACGACCAAAACTCCATGTCTGAAACAAAACGTAAAGCATCAGGACTGTTTCTCTTTTTTTTTCTTTTCTTTTTTTTTTCCTGGCCCAAGCTGTTCCCTAACAACGCGTCAAGATCTGGCCCAAACTTGAATACTCACAGTTATACAAAAAGCACCAAACCACCGACTTGCTGCCAAAACCTCAGACCAGCCTCCCTCTCTCTCTCTCTCCCCCTGTTTCTGTGTCTATGTCTCTCTCTCATCCGAACGGCCTAATGGGACATTTTATTGTGTTATTTTGCCCCCGGGGAGGAAGAAAGGAGGAAAGGGGGAGGGAAAAGGGCCTGTTTTGGACACAAAGCCAACTTTGTGCTTTGTGGTTTTTCTGTTGTTTCTGAAAGTTCGCCAACACCATCACCACCACAGCCTCCTGTTCTCTCAGCTTTGCTTTCTCTCGCCCTCCTTTTACTTCTGCTCTGAATCTGCCCTCCTTCTATTTCCTCATTCTGTGAGCAAAAGCAGATTCTACCATAAGACAAAGTCAGGTGTCAGACGAAAAATATGTCAGATGGACACTGGATGCTATGGGCATAAAAAGCCTCAAAATACACAGTTAAGTAAATACCTTAATTGTTAGGCCGCGGCTTTTCTTGATACCTTCATATTTCTTTAAAGGGAAAGAGTGAAGAACAAACAAACTGTGAAACAGTCTTTTTACCAGACTTGATCATGACTTCATCATGAACAAAAATTAACTCCATTATTCCCGTTTACTTGTTATGTGAACCAGACCGGCATGTTTTAACTACTCATTTACAGCTGCACGCAGGTGTCATGGTGTGGGAAACTGGAACCACAACACAATGTCGCAAACACTTCAGTTTCAGGATTGTTACAAACGAATAGTATCTGCACCCCCTGTGAACTCACAACTGTTACTTCAAAGGCGAAGAAAACTTGACCACTAAAAATCTGACAGTTCATTTTATTTTAGTTTCTTTTCTGAAGAATGTGAAACTCATAAGGAATTGAATTGTTTTCAAGACTTCCTTCAACTTTTTATAAGTCAGATAGGTTTAATGAGCTTTCATTATATACACCTAAACTAAGATGAATAACCTTGATTTGTCCAGGCAAAGTTTAATGTGCTTTTGTACTGTAAGGTTGGTGGGTAGTAGGTAGTAGGTAGGCATTTGCCTAACGTGAAAGGTTCTGAGTTCTGAACCAGGAGGGTGCTTTTTTTATTATTATTATTATTTATTATTATTATTGTTTTTTGACGGTAGAAATAAATGCCATTGAAACTAGAGTTTTAATCTTAACCTGAGAGGAATATTGTAAAAAAAAAAAAATACTGTCTGAATCTGTAAAGTAATTAGTAATAACAGACAAACGTTGAGCAAATCTCGAGCATGTGTTGAGTCAAGTTCACTTGATTTTGTTTCTCAGCCTTTCCTTTTTCACAGTGTACTTGGGTTTATACTATAATCACTTAAGATTTTTAAGATTTTGAGTTTTTAAGATTTTTCTTTTTTTGTTTCTAATGGAATTTTCCAAAGCAGAGTGAGTCATTGTTGAACCATTGATTTCTTCACTTAAAAGGGAAAGGTATGAAAGAACAAAGCCTTTGGAAGTCATAAATGGATCAGTTTTATCTGAAGATTCAACAGTTGCCTCTGTTGTTGCCAACAATATTATCATTGCCTCTGCAGAACCACTGAAGCTGAAAGTGGGCACATTTCTGAGTCTCACATTTTTCTGAAATATAGTGAAAAGTTCTTTTATATATATATATATATATATATATGTGTGTGTGTGTGTGTGTGTGTGTGTGAATCATTTACACATCACCAAACTAATCACCTTAACACAATAACACACTTCACCAACATTTATTAACAGGAGGTGTCAAAAGGCTTTAGTTTCGTGAAAGTTTAAATATCCTGAGACTCCATAAAGAAAATCTAAAAGGAAGAAAGTCATCTCTGCTTTCAAACTGTGAAAGCTTCTGTTTGCTGCGTTGCAGGCTGCATGTTCTGTCTGTCCGTCATGAAGTCTTAACATAAAGAAGATTAATTAGAAACTGAATGTAAAATATATAAAATGTTCATGTTCAGTTGGGTCTAATTCTTTATCTGTTGTTTAAAAATGCAGCCAGCTATAAAAACCTATGGATAACACACACACAGACACACACAAACACTCACAAGTCTGGCTTTGGGCAATCAGGCAGGTGTCCCCACCCGCCTGCCTCCTCTGGGGCAGCTAACCAAGCTCTCCTGCAGGGCTTTAAGAGGCTCTTATCCAGCCTGCGGATGAGTTTGATTCATCCCAACAGTAGTCCGCTTGTGAGAGCCAATCAGGTCGATGAGTGATTCCTCATATCCCACTCTCCCTGCCATCTCTCGCTGTCTCCACACTGTTTCTCACTTCCAACCTTTCATTAATCCACTTCTCTTCCCTTCCAATTTCTCATTTTTTGTGTTTTACAGTAAATGTAGCTTCCTTACTTACGTTCTCTCTCTTTTTGTATTTCTTCTTTTTATCCTTTTTTTTTAAAAAATCGCTTCCATCTTCCATCCTATATTTCCTCCACCTTCCTTATTGCACTTCCATGAGCCAACTATTAATCTGGCTTGGTCTGTGGGAAAATGTATTTCAATTTATTTCTAAACTGTCCACATAGAGCATGTGGACTAAAGCAGGCATTTCTTTTTTTATGAAGCTAAGAAGATTTCAATAATAAAAATTTTTTACTGGCATTATTACATTTCCCAAATATTTGTGTACCTTTGCCAGCATTTATCACAGCCATGATGGGGCGTAATTCCAAGTGAAAGATTAGTTTTAGGAGTACAGGGCTGAGTGTCCTGTAGTGGAGTCTTGTCACACACCTTCTTTTTGTTATCTTTTACAGACCATTTTTTTTACACAAGGCGTAGCCCCTTAGCATCGTTTTCCAGCATACAAGGATACCCTTTTAGTGTCATTTGTGCATGACAACCCACAGAAGTTCTTGTTAGGAGGTACATGAGGTGGTGAATGACACACTCACACTCACCTGAATCCTGAAGCCCAGATTTCTAGTCTTTGTTTTTGATTTGACCCTTCCTGTCCCTGCTTGGTTAGAGTTGGGCACTTAAAACTACACAAACTGGTATATGACTGATGCACATTTGGTTGCCACATGGTCTCCCAGAGTGCCTAGTTCAGATTCTCTCCTACTGAATTCCACTTACAACTATGTACAACTCACTACGAAACAAAGTGGAGTGAATGAATGGTGCACAGATTTGTAAAGCGCTTTGAGTACCGTGAAAAGTGCTATATAAGTCTAAGGCATTATTATTATTATTATTATTATTAATAATAATAATTACTGGATCCTGACTGTCGGTGTCTGACAAATTGGAACTGAGAACAGGTTGTAAGGTCAGGATACGGTCACGCCGAGCTTCTTTAAACAGAAGAAAAATGTTTTGGATTGTTTCTAAATGTAACCCTCGCTCATGTGTTAGTCCAATGCCTTTTAGGCCCGTTTGTTCGCACCAACCTCCTCCCTACCTGTGTTTGCGCTGCAAGATAGTTTCACTGGCACACAAATACTCACTGAAATATCTGATGGTGTCCCGTATTCTTGGTGTTACAGTCTCCCTCACAAAATATTGTTTGGTTTTTTTTTTTAATACTTGCCTTTTTAGTTTATTTTTTATGCTTGCTCCCAAAATCATAAATATATCATTTTCCCCTTTCCTTATTGATTTTAATGTCCACCTCTTTGCTTTTCTTCTCTCCCCATGATTTTCTCTCCCTCACTATTGCTCCTGTCCCCCTCTCCATCATCTTTCCATCATCTTCCTCTCCAGAGCCACTGTAGTGTACTGATAGTGGGAGCACTTGTGCAGTCGGCTATGAAGTCTGTCCTCCTCCTTCTCCTCATACTTCTATCCTCACTTCCTCTCTCCTGATCCCTCTCTCTCTCTCTCTCTCTCTCTCTCCCTACCTGAAAATTAATTTGGTCTCCTCAAGATGCCTATCGGTGCTGAAATGCCCCCAGAAATAGATCCACAAACAGCGGCTCAGCCAAAACGCTGCTACCTGACAGCCTTTAGCAGAACTGCTGCTGGATGGAGAGGGAGGGGGAGCAGATGGAGAGATGAATGGAGGGACAGATAGATGGATGCAGACAGGGAGTAAATGGTGGGACCATGGGGCGCTAGTGGGGGGAATGGATTGATGACGACAGAAATTAATAGATGGATTACCTACAAATTTCTACATTTTATTGCCTAAACAAACCATCAGTTTTTAGATTGATTTCCTACCTTCGAGGCAATCATTTCTTTCTGTTCATTTCTATGAAAATCAGCTCTCGGAGGCTACAAACCTGCTGCAGAGAGAGATAATTCATCACAATAAAAGATTTAATCACCATTTTTCCATCCATGTTGGGGCATCATCACATGGTGGTGCAGTAACATATTAGCAGATTCGAAGGCCCCTTTGGGAACCTTCAACGACACATCTGAGATTTGATAGTTGGGGACCAAACGATAAATTATTCCATGATACCTAAAAACAACAAACAAATAAAAAAAATAATAATAAATAATAGCATAATGGCTCCAGCCATGGCAAATTGGAGGGTACAGCACATGTACAGAGACCTTTGGCCTACACGCTCCGACGTTGAAATGTAAGTCAGTTAAAACCTAGTAGACCCTCATATGAATATGGAGACTTAGAGAATAATGTGTACAAAAAGAAGTCCCCAGTAACCTTCAACACCAACATCACCACAGCAGCATTTGGCTTTCCGGTCCAAAACAGACACAAGCAGGTGGGTTGATGATAAACTCACGAAATTAGCATCAGAACAAAGATTTAATCGGGACGCCTGGCAGGCAAATCTGACTAGGTTTTTGACAAACAGAAAATTGTGATGTGCTTTTTTTTTTCCTTTTTCTTCTTCTTTGGTGAAGAGGGTTAAATAACTATGGAAGATCTGAAATGAAGCCTATGTAGGCGTTAACTGGGCTGCCTGATCTCCATCGCTTATCGATAAAATGACCGAGCTGTCGCTGGGATTTTCTTTTAGGTTTTCAGATTAGAAAAAAAAAGTCAGCTGTTGTGGGAATCTCATCGAAAACATTCAATTTATGGATGAATCTGACTCCTCTCCATCGGTCGGAAAGGGAGGAACAGACTTCCAGCGCGTGTGTGAGTGAGCAGGAAAAACACCCGAGTTTCAACCTCAGCAAGTGAGCAGAAAACCTGAGGCATCAGATACGTCTTACACTCCGCAACAAGAATACAAACTTCCTCCCGTGAAGTTGGAGCTTCCTGCCTTATCAGTTCGAGAGAAATTAAAGGATAAAAGCTCTCAGAAGCACAATCAGGAAAAATGAAACTTGGACAGCAGCGCAGTGCGATTTCAGCGCTATACATTTGACGTCTGACCCCTCAGCCTGGTTTCTGCTCTTTAACAGCACACATATGCAAATAACCTGCTGTTAATCTGCTGTTCAGCACTGACCTGATACCTCTGACTTTAGGTCACGGTGTATTGTGCTCATCTACACGTGGCGTTAACTGTAAGACTTCCTTCTCATGTTCTTCACTCTGGATGAGAGCATCACCTGACTGTATTAAACGGTTTTCATGCTTACACTCCTACAGACTTTCACGGGAAAATGAAACTCAAATTTAAGGGTTTATATAGCGGGTGCACGCCATCTTCAATCACGCTGCAGTTCAGATCGAGGTGAGGAATGAAACGGTTTGATTCAGTACAGTTTAGTTTCAGTCAAACTGACAAGAAATCATCAGATGTGAGTTTGTGAACTCGAAGCTGCAGTCTGAACATCACAGCAGCCGTGTGACAGCGCTGTGGTTCCCGTGCTGCGCAGGTTTATCTGGACTCGTTCTGCAAAGACGCTATAAAGCTGCCACCAAACAAGGATTTTGTCAGTTGAATTGAATGTGGTTACTCACTATGATGACTGAATATTTGCTCAGACAAACTCCGCAGTGGCCGAGAGAAAAGCTGTCGCAGTGAAAGCGGGCCTTTATGTGCTTTCTTACAGAGCAGCAAACAGAGTACACAACCTTTAGATAGATATCTAAGTACCTCATGTCTAGTTACAGTAACTTAAACACAACTGTCCACACGCATTTCACTAGGTGCTGTAACACTGCTTTCCACAACACTGCACCTATGTCCAATTACCCATAAATCCACATTCCTTAAATGAAAAAGGCTCAGATGACAATAAGAGAGTCCCTTCGCTTCCGGTTTCAGCCACAAATGCAGTGCATGTTGTCACGTGGATGAATGCTCTACAGCACTGGCTTCCAGGAGGCACACCAAAAAGTGTAAAAGACAGAAAAATATTTTTAAAAGTTTCCTTATGATGTGGTAAATGTCAAAACCTTTACTAATATTTCTTGAACTATGCATTAATATTTTCGTCAGCTGCAGTTTTGTCAGAACAGGTGGTGTGGAGGGGGTTTGAGTGAAAGAAAACCAGCGGCACATCGAGGCAGGGAGGGCCAGTCGAGGGGCGGACAACCTCAGCGAGCTGGAACAAAATTATCTGCTTTGCACCAACAGATGTTAGTGTCGAGTTTACAAAGGGGGGATAATAAAACACCAAATGCATTTCATCACCCTCCATTCATACTCACCTGTCAGATCCTTTCATAAACAAAACAACAAACAGACCAAACAACACCAACAAAAAAAAAAACAAAGAAATCACACAACAGCATCTAGCAAACATATGCTGTCACCATATTAGGGTGAGCATGCTTCTAGCTCCTGTTTCGTGTTAACACAGATAGCACTGCAATAAGAGAGAACGCACAACACTGCGTTCCCTTTCATCCCTGTGATCCACTGATTCACTGCCACTAAGGGTACTGAAATTAAAGCACGGCAGAACTGAGCAGATTGCATGGGAATTTGCTCTGCTTGCCATCACAAAATCAACAGGTGAAAAAAAAAAAAAGTAGATTCCCATAGAGAAAATGACTCCACCGGGCATCACACACACCGAATGAAATATACAGGATAAGCATGTGATTACTGGCCTTCCCTAAATCAGCAGGTATAAGGAAGGCATACTGGATACACCAACAAGAAAAGTGTTCCACTGTATAGATGTAATATCTGCATCCAGCACACATCTGCAATAGTTAAAGAAAACAGATTTACACATTAAAATCCCAAATATTTACATTTCAATCAGACCAAGTGAATCACCTTTAAGGTCATGTACAGGTCTGCTTAGGCTGATTTGAACACCCCTCCACATTAGAGATCACTGGTCATTTTTCTGACACACACACCCACACACACACACACAGAGCAGTGTGTGTTGGAGTAGTAGAACTGCCCTCAGACGCACACGCATGCACGTTTGTCATCGATGGATGACACACATCTTTCTTACTCAGAGCATCAACACACTGCATGGCTTCCAAATATGCACGTGCCCCTTTAGGCATATAAACACACACACACACACACACACACACACACGCACACGCGCGCGAGTCAGAGCAAAGACAGTCATCTGTTTCCCTGAACAGTCAGCCAACCGACCTGTTACCCAGCAGCCACACGCCTCTTCGTCTGACACACACACACACACGCAGAGGCGCGCACGCGGGCACGCACAGCTCGACTCTCCTCTGGAAAGGGTAACAGCGTTCCTCCTGACACCTCCAGGCTCAGAATAAAACGCAAAGCGACACGGAGCAGCCAGCCGGGCTGCCGCTCCGTTCAAAGCCGCTTGTGTGCAGCTGTAAACATGCAATGAAGGAGAAGTGTGTGCAGGAACAAAAATCCAAGCCCCGTTACCGTTCTCTCCGCGTCGGGTCCTGCTGGATGCTCGGCTTGGTGGGCGCCATCTTCCTACAACAATTATTTGATTTCTTACTTTCTCTTTTCTTTTTCTTTTTTTTTTTCCTCTTCTCAGATTTATTTGGACGCGGAGCCGCGGCGGTGCGCTGCACCCTGACAGCAATGCGTCATGGTCGGTGTGTTAAGACAAAGCCATGTCCGTGTGTGTGACTGTGTGTATGTGTGGTGTCAGCAGCCGTGCGCGCTGCGCGTGCGTCTTGCGCTGGTCTCTCTCCCCCGCCGCCGCTCAGGAGCGTGGAAACAACGGGTGGTGGAGGCGAAGGCAGGGACAGGGCTGCAGCAGCAGAGGCATGCCGAGCGGAGTGAGAGGGAACCCGGGGTGGATGCCTCTCAGATCCCGCCGTCTCTCCTCTCTCTTCCCTCTGTGTCTCTCCACACGCACAGCTTCGGTTTTGGCACTACAGAGGAATTTCCTGCTTGAGCTCCGGAGGAAGAAAAAAAAGGGCAAACAGAGGCGTCAAATCTTTACATACTCGCCGCCACTGCAGCGCCTATATCCCCGTTAAAATCCCCGCGGCGGAGCGTCTCTCGCCAGTCAAAGTCTCTGTGGTTTTCGGAGCATTTTCCCTCCTCTGGCTGCTGACAGGAAAAAAGGACACCACACATCTCCGGTATCTTCTCCAGCCCCGGCGCAACAACGCCACTCTGTTGCAGTTGGAGTCAGTTTGTGTGTGTATGTGCGCGCGCGCGTGTGTTTATTTTTTTTATTTATTTTTTCCTCTCCTCCTGTATACAGGTTGCCCCGCGGGGTAATTATCCAAATATTACCATCTAAATAATAAAAATAAATAAAAAAGAAATGTAATTTAAAAAAGAAAAACGCCTGGGGTTGGGCGGAGGAGAGGATGATGGGTGATTTATTTGGATTGTTTCCCTGTAAATCACAGCTACCCCACCATACACACACACACACACACAGCACGCACACACACCCTTCTCCTCACCTGCCTTTCTTCACTGTCATAATAAACACATGACGGCAAATGTCTCACTTCACATTCCAAAATCAGTTTTTATTCTGCAGCGTTGTTCTCTGGACATTTGATGAGTCTCTGTCATGTTTTTGGTGTTTGCACGAAAAGATGTGTGAGTTTATGAACCTCGAAACATAAAGACACCCCCCCATCTTTCAATATCAATCATCCAATCATCTAATAAATCAGATAACTTCTCACTTTTTGTATTTTAAGCCACTGAAATGTATTTTCTTTCAGGCTTTGATGTTTGCGCGTCAGCAAACGGCTCGTTATCCTCCAACAGAAACTACCTCCTACTTCTTTTTTTTTTTTTTTTTGCCATTCATTTAAATTCCACCGTTTTCAATGTATAATTCATTGTAACCTAATCGCTGTGCTGTGTGATTAACCCCCAGGCTGCAGCCCTGGAAGCTGAAAAAGCCCCACTCTCTATACCAATGACCTGTCAAGGTCAAAGGCATGCTGGGTATTCTCCACACAAACACAGGGTTACAGGCGGCGCAGTGGCAGAAAATAAAGACTTGGAGAGGGAGAACCGTGACCTCCAGCCGGCGACCGTCAGGAGCTGGGCGCTCGACGATCAACACGTGCACTAACGTATTCAGAGAAGCCTAAGCGTGTGTGCGTTTCATTTTCAGCCCTTTAAGCGTAGCTGCTGTGATTTACGGTAAAATGTAAATACGTTTTAGTCATCCGAGCTGAGCTCTCGGTAACCTGCGGTTGTATTTTTATTCATACGTGCTTTTAAAAGCTACTTAAAAAGAACCTCTTTTTGGTCACGTGACAATTCCAAAAATGAAAGGTCACAGATGTGACCCTCATCAGTGCGCCTCATCACTGAAGTGAGCTTACGTCATTCAAACAACATCATATCCATATGGATCATTTCTGTAGAATGAACAAATTAAGTGTTTGTGAACTGAGTGGTCACTACTCTGCCTGCGCCTGCATTTTTTTCGACCAGGTCCAAGCGTTCGCTCTGTTCTTCCTGGGTGAGGTTTGGCTGCTCCTTCTCTCTCCATCTCAGCTCTGCTTACTGAGAGCAGTCAAACGGAGGCGACGTGGATAATGGAGCGTAATGTATAAACAGTATTAGCTCCCAGCTGTTGGTAGAGGGAAACATTATGTATGGAGAGAGGGAAGAGGGGCAGCTCGGTGAAGACACTCTGTCTGAAGAAAAGCTGAGCCTCTGCGGCAGTTAGAAATCTGCACACAAATATTCAAACTGTTCTTGGGTCAGATTGGCCCTTCCCAAGCTGAGGTCTGGGGGCCTCAAAAGGTTCTTGAGGAGTTCTGACGGGCCCCCAGCTGCCAGATGACGACATAGTTAAATTCCAGCAGGGTTTTATGTCAGTTGAAATGGTCCGAGAACGTGCCACGCCACTACTCTAATCCCCTCAACTGTGGACACAAACAGTCCACTACCCCAAATCCTCCCTTATGGGGATCTGAGGTCTATGCACGCCCAGACGCTTTGCTTTAAATAACAATACAGCCCTTATTCGCCTTGTATTTGTTGCTTTGGAGGGCTGAGACACTCTCAGTGCACTTGGAGAGGCCCGAGCAGTGATTTATGTCCTGTTTGCTCCCCACAGCTTTTAGACTTTACACACACACAGCTATACCCCATAATATGGAGAGATTGTCCGGTAATAAGGCAAGAGTGTGCGTGTGTTAGGGTGTGTTTCGGCCCCCCACGGCTCCAGATGATTAGAAAAACAACCCTACTGAGTGGCCGGACAGGGAGGCAATCATTCAGATTCAGAGTAGAGGGGAAATAAGGAAAGAAAGGGGCTCTGGCTGAAGTGAATTGTCACCAGAGAGCAGGTTGAACTCGAGGAGCTGCGGATTCAGGACCAGCTGGAAAACATTCGGCACGTTTTTCTTTTTCCTAATATAACCTGCTTCGATATTTCTGTTAAGTTACCTTCTGTGTTTCCACTGCATTAGCAGCACATCATCCTAGTTTTCCACTGAATTACCGGGACTTCATTCCAGTAGGTCTGTCTTAAAATTTGAACCTCATTCCTGTATTTTCACAAAATCTCTGTAACCTGATTTCTCCTTTTCTCCACTACTACTTCATCCCCTCTGTCTTTGCTGAGTACACATCTTTTTATACTTCTTTTTGCAAACTCGCTTTGAAACACAAAAATAATCCCAAAACAAACTGTGGATATTGACCTTAATCCTCTTATGTAGCATTAAAGTCACAATATTCTCCTTTTGCTGTCAGGTTTAATGGAATATTTGAAAAGGAAGGCAACTAACTGAAGAAAAGGCCATGTTTTTCCGACATTTATCCCAGTGCATTCACTCAAAGATAAAAAATAATAATAATAAACGTAAAAAACAAATAAAAGACCTCTCCATCTAGTTTTACATATGGGGAATGATTTACATGTTTTCTGGCATTATAGATGATTTCTAAAGCTTTGAGGTTATCTTCGTGATACCTTAAGAACGGTCTTCAAAAATATCAAACCAAAAAGTATCCACTGAGTTAGAAATGCCCAACTGTACCTGAACATAAAAAATCAAATGAAGAAGAAAATTATTGATCTCAATAGATTTTAGGAGGTTAAAATACTTTTATCACAGCCAAATCAATTATAGGAGCACTAAGGGACAAAGATATCGCTCAGTTCACTTTGAGGCAAGTACGTTTGGTCTGGATGCGCCACTTTTCTAAGATTTCTTTTCAACTCCCTTTCCCATCGTACACTGATTACGCTACAGGTCGTTATTCCTGCAGATTTCCCACATACCTTTGTTGGTAGGCGGTGATTCCCTGCACGCTCTGCGGGGTCCCGTTCGTGGCTCCAGGTACCGGTACGGGCACCCGACCCACCGGGGGTCCGGTCACCATCCCACCACCACCGCCTCCGCCTCCAGCCCCGGCTCCTCCGGCCGCCGAAGCCGTCACCTGAACGCTGAAATCCGGGAAGATCCTGATCATGGTCCCCGCCGTCTCCGTTGCGCTCCTGCGTCTGTACTTTAACAACCTCCTCCGGCGCTTTCTCCCAACACAGACCAGTCAGCGAATAAAGGGATCAATGGATGTATTGATTTAGCAATTAAAGATAAACAACAAGCTTCTTTTTGTTGTTGTTTATTTCTTTTTTTCTCCCTCCTCTTTCTAACCTTCGGAAATAACTCTCAAGCAAATCCGGATCATGGTTCCGGTGCGCAAAACAGTCACAATTCAGTAAATCAATAGATAGCTTAGATGAGTGAGTGTATAAAGCGCAAAGACAAAATATCATAAATCTTTTCCTTTATTATTTCCTCTTCTTTCTCTTCCTCTCGGCTTTATCCTTCAGAAATAACCCCTGTGCTGCTCCGGATCATCGTCCCGGAGTGCGCGCATTCTGCCCCTTCTCTTTCCACCTACTCAACAATCAATGGGATCAGTGGATCTAAGAGGTGAGTATTTCACCGATTGAAGACCGGCGGACAGGCGGATCTGTGTTGTTGTCTGCCGGTGCAGGAGCTCCAGACTCTCCTCTCTCACGCGGGCACCGCCGCCGGCATCCCGTCCCCCGCTCTCCTCCGCCGGGTGTGTGCCGGTCGGTCTGTGAGTGTTGTGAGAACAGCAGACCTGGAGTGGAGCAGTCAGTCTGTCAGCCAGTGAGCCCGCGACTCTCAGCAGCACGAGCTCTGCAATGACATTGGTGTGATACCGTGATACAGCAGCGGCAGCGGAGGCAGCGCCAAATATGTGTCGGTATGTCGGCGAGAGCCTGCGTGTGTGCGCGCGTTTGTACTTGTGTGTGTTGTCCTCTGCGCCCCACTCACATACAGAGAGAGAGAGAGAGAGAGAGAGAGAGAGCGTGATAGAGAGAGAAGGGGGAGAGAGAGAGAAAACGCTGGGGCATTTCCCCCGGCTTTATTGTGTCGAGTAACGGAGTATCTGTTTAACTGGATTTTTATTTTAAGACAACTCAATAAGCAACAGACCGTTTTATCGGGAGCATTTTTATTCCTGTCATATTATGAACATTTTTTTAGCGTGTTCAAAGTTATAAAAACTCTTATAATCGGACCTTTAAGAGTCAGAGAAGCGTCTTTAAGGTAGAACAGAACAACTCGTTTTAAAAACTTGTAACCTTTCTTGCCTTCTAAAAGTTTTTTTTTATCGTTTTTTAAAAAAATTATTATTATTTCTTTGTTTGTTTTGTTTTGTTGATTTTTTAAGAAGAAGGAGAAAAGTTTCGCCCCTCTCTCCGTGCGTAAAGCACCCCTTGCCAAATAAACATCTCCACACATTTGAAAGTACCACATTTAAACTCTGGATACAAAAGTGGATACAAGATGTATCCAGACTTCAGGACTTCCACTCCACCCGGTGTTGTCTGTATGTGTGTCAGCTTACTTTGGGGATTAAGATGAAATCGTGCGGTTTTTGTGCCAAAAAAAGAGCAAGAGCCGTGAAGCCCGAAGAGTCTCCTTGAGTGCAAATAAATGAGATGTGCTTGAGCGAAGTGTGTTTTCATCATCAGGTGTCTGTGCGAGAGTGCATTAAGTATTTTCTCTCTAATCTGTTTTCTGTGCAGCCAGAACAGCTCTGCTGTCCTCTCCCGCTCGGTAAAGAGCCGTGTGTGATCAGACTCCCGAATAAAGTCGCATTCAGTAGCACTCCTCCTCAGACTGTCTCCTCCCCTTTCTCTCACTCACCCCGGCTCTCCGCCCTCTCTCTGTCTCTCTCTTTTGCTCACGCACACAAACTCAGTGTTACAGGTAAAAGTCCTCTATCAAGTAAAGTATTTATTATACAGTGATTACAATCACTTTAACTGCTTGCTATGTTCCCAGGTAGGTTCATCTACAATAACACAGAGTGCTTCATTTGTTGATTCAATATTTGTGCAAATATTTAGAATGTAATCAGGATTTAAAGCTGTCAAATACGTAATGGAATAAAACATACAATCCTCTGAAAACTACAGTGACGTAGAGGAAATCATGACTGCTCAAACTTGAAAAGTTCCTGACTGGATTTATTTAGTTTCCGGTGCTGGCTCATTCACTTAGTACTTGTGTGGCACTACATTTAGCTATGAAGCTCATGGCAGGCAGCTGAAAACCCAGAAGAGCAAAGTCAAAACCAGCGTGTCAAAACCTGCAGTTCCTCTCATGGCCAACTGAGGCTGGTTCCAAAAGCAAGTCAATCCATAGATTCTGTTCAACTTTAAAAAGCATGTTTACAGGTTGATACAATTAAAAGAAAGAAAGAAAGAAAGAAAGAAAGAAAGAAAGAAAGAAAGAAAGAAAGAAAAGAAGCAGAAAGAAAGAAAGAAAGAAACTTTTTTTGACCTTCATAACAAATCGGTGCATTTTATTTTTAATTACTCTATAATTTAAGTCTTTAAGTTGGGGCATGTCAACTTTGATTGACAGGTGTTCCCACACCCCCAGGCAGGTGCAGCCTGGATCTGTCTGTTTGCTTCTCTGCACTTTATGAATGCAGTTTTCCAAACCAGCTTTGTTGCATTCAGTCCACCCTTTCCTCTGGCCAAAATGCTAACAATGAGGCGTCAGCATGCAGAGTCTAAAAGCAGACTGTAATGTCACAGTTGATACAGTTGGATTTGTAAGTATTTGGTCAAAGACAGGATTTTTGTAATTTTTGACTCTGTGTACCACCACATCAAATGTTCAAGATGTGATTGAAGTGCAGACTTTCACCTTTAAGCCCCCCCCCAACTTTCAGAAGCTCATTTTAATGAAGCATATCAATAAAATGCTGATGTTGATATTAACTTAGTGTCTGAGCTGTAGATAAAAAAGCATACAGAACTGAAATGACTGTAACGTCATAACAAAGAACAGAGTAATGTGGTACCTGCATGTATATATCTATGGATACCTGGTGTATTATGATGTGATGTTTTCCAGTATTTGATGAGTCAGGAGTGATAATAGCCATATTCAATTTGACTACACTTTCCCTAAATGTTCCACGCTATCACACAGAGTCAGCAGCATTCTTCAGGTTAAGGTACTACTGTAACTGTTTTAAGGTTAGATGTCATTAAATGTAATTATTTTTCATATGTCTGGATGTGCAAGCTTATAAATAACTGCAATAGATAATCTGATGATCTTCTAGACTGGTTAAAAACAGTCAAATAAACCATCTTATTTCTTCATCTCTTTCTGTACAGGTCAAGTTTGTAGCTGTTGTTTTATTTTTGGCTCCACCTTCTGATGATTAACTCGCAGTTTTGCCTCTGAGACACGTTCAGAACTAAAACTCTAATTTGCATCTTGACATTTTCAGCACAGGCATCGAACCCCTAACTCTGGCAATTTTACTGCTCTCCTCTTCCTCTTTATTGAGCCGTGCAGGACACATTTTCAATATTTCATCCTCCTCTAGACCCGGCGAAACCCCACCAGGACCCCTGCAGGGACTCCGAACCTCACTTTGAGAGCCTCTAATAACCTGCAGTTCTCGTCTGTCCTCCGAAACAAAGCATTGCACTAATAAAATGTCCCAATTGAGCTGATTAAATACCAATAAAAACACACAGCTCGCCTCTCCGCCAGCCTGAAGTCTAAATTGGATCGCAGCTCTAACCAGCAGCTCCTAATGAAAACCACCACTGCAACCCAACCTCGCTCCCCCACAATACAGTTTACCCCTCTCTCTTTCTCTCTGTGTGTAATGAAATCAAATGAATTGAACTGGAGGTTTCAGGGGAGACATGCTGGACCCCCTTATAGAATTAGGACTGAACAGTGTGTGTGTGTGTGTGTGTGTGTGTGTGTGGGAGAGAGAGAGAGAGAGAGAGAGAGAGAGGAGAGAGACAGATGTGTATCGCCGCATTTTCTTTATATGACCACATGACCATCAACTCCAGATGATGTGTGTATGTGTGCAAACATTTTCCTGCATGTGTGCATTTGGCATTCACATGGGCGTGCATGTGCATTAGTGTGTGTGTGTGTGTGTGTGTGTGTGTGTGTGCATTGCAGGCTGCATGCTGTATTAGTGAGCTGTGACCAGGTAAAGTACAGCAGACAGATTCAGGACAGTCAACCTGCTGTTATCCCCCAGGACAACACGCAAACATAACACACCCACACATTCACACAGATACACACACTCATAAGCTCTGGCAGCAAAATAACAAATACTCACCTATCACAGACACCTTCTTCTGTCACGGTGCATTCAGGTGCAATTAAACCACAGTATCAAGCTTCAACAGAAATATGTCACTAGCACCGAATATCAAAAACTGTCAGATAAGAAAAGCTGACAGACAGTGTTTGGTCAGATTTCTTCTCCAGTTAATCGATCAGATGATCCAAATCCAACTTTGTCAGGTTTACAGGTTTATCTTTACAGTTTAGAAAAAATGAAACCAGTTTTAACAAGGCTTTTAACTCCTTAACTTAAAAAAAAGACAAAGCTAAATAACACCTATATATATATATTTTTTTCTTCTTTCTTTTGCAATGAAACATCCTGGGTTTGCAGTAACTCAAGGCAATAGTGGTAGATACTGTATCTGTCTACCTACTACTTAGACCTTACTTGGATACAGCCAGTCAAATGTTCCATGTAAGGTCAGCAGTGCACCATGAACAGCTACCCTGCTAAAATCGCTTTTCTAGAAACATGAAGGCACATTTTGCGCTGCCAGCAAACATTATCCAGCAAACATTTTAATGATGACTGAAAGTTTAGATCATGGTTAAAATTTGTGCATCCAACATTACAAGGCCTTTTTCCCCCTAACAATAGTATGATCAGTATTTTCTGGTTTGTACAAGAAGGCTCACTGTCATCCCTCTGCCCTTCCAAAAGATGAATGTAACCTTATGTTGTATTAATGAGTGACGAATGACCAAAAAGCATGAATGAAGCTCAAATACTGGCTGCAGTAGACAGTTTTCAATATTTTAAAGAATTTGCTGCAACTAAGTTATTTTTCTGAATTCTGTCCTCCTGTAGGGGAGCAGCCCACATTACAGGTTGCTTCAAATGTTTTTGGAACAAACCTACAAAATTCAGACATGGGTCTACGCTGGAATCTTTCCAAAGTGAACTTAATTCCCCTCAAGCTGGAAGCACAACAATTAGCTTCTGTCAACATGAATCAATTGATAATATTTTGTGATTATTTCGTGAACTGCAATTAGACTGTGTTGGCCATTATTATCAGTTTGCAGGCAGTTAATTAGCCGCTCAGCTGCAGCATAAAAGCAGTGCAGCAAAAAAGAAAAGTAGCTTTAAATGTCACTTGACTCCTGCTGCTGTGGTCATTTTTATTAATATTTTTATTAATCATTTTAATGAACAGCAATGAGCAGGTGAGTACAGATGACTGGTGGGAGTGGGTCAGGCAGGTTTGCATGTAAATGCTCAGCAGGCTTTCCAGCAGGATTCCTACAAAGATGGAGGAGCAAGACAGGAAAGTAGAGAGCTGACAATATATGAGACAGCAGGTAAGTTAGAGCAGCGTTACAAGCACTGTACTAGCACATGTGCTGGAAAAATAATCTGGCAAGGAGTGGTGGTGGAAGGCGGGTTTAAGCACTGCGCTGACTGAAGATGGAGAACAGATGTGTTTGCTGGACTTCCTGAGACTACACCAACTACTGCAAAAGATTGGTTAGTGACACCCACGCCTACTTTCACACGGACAGAGGAGAGAGAGAGAGAGAAAGAGAGAAGGCCACATCCAGAGGATGAGGGAACCATGACAATCTAAGCACGTTATTTTCCACTGCAAAGAAAGATTATGTTGCTTCAAGAATGAGAAGGGCTCAGAAAAAACAATCCAGAACTAATTTTAATGGCAAATGAACAAAACTCCATCTTTGTATGGTGACTGCGTGACACCTGAAAGCTGAAAGTCAAAAAAAAATATATAACAGCGTTAAAGCGGGTGATTACTTTAATAAATTTACCATTTAAATTGTGATAAGGTTTAGTTATGGTCAAAAAGTTGTTTTTGTTTTTGTTTGTTTTTCTTTTTTTGTTTGATACTGACATTCTTTCCCCATTTCACACAATTGCAGGAAACCAAAATCTCACTCATTGTTCTACCTGAGGACGGCCTCACGTTAAGTTTAGTATTGTCAATTTCATTCACTCGCACACTCATCAGTTTTTCTGACTGGCTGTAAAACACAACAAAAGTCAATAATTCCCCGTCATGTCTCTCTAAATCCATTTTGGAGGCAGCCTGTCATCTCTGCAGACACGCGTGCCTTTCTATTAAGCCAACCATCAGTCCGTTAAAGATCACACGTCTCCAGATCCTCATTTGATTTTTTTTTTCATCATTGCTGAAAGACAGCAGATGACAAAGAAATCACACTTTTTTGTTCTAAAGATCCGATTGCTGACACAAACTCATGCACTGTTTTCAACAAGTCATGACTGATGCGCACAGAGCCTGTTTACACAAGATGACGAGTGTCACCAAATATTATTTCTACATTTTAAGCAAATGACACTTCCACTTAATAAATGTGATTCTTCCCCCCACCCCACACTCCCCCCTTTTCCCTGAAATATTAAAACCATAAGCTCACTTTGCCGAATAACAACACTTCCCTCCTTTTTTAGGCGCTATAGATCAATCCAGCAGAATCTTCTCTGAATGCAACCTGTTACTGGAGCAGGATGTTGCAAAATGTAAAAAATACTTGTTTTCGTGTCATCTTTTTCCATGCACATTTCTCTGTGGTGGATCATCATTGTTTCTCTCTGTTCTTGTGTGCATGTTATCCTTGTGTGTCTTTGTTCCCTTTGTCTTTTATATCTAAATGGTGAGATTGGAAATATGTTTGTGTTTGAGTGCTACTGGAAGCTGTTAGACATCCTCCCAGATCAGATTCTATTTAGCTTGTCCTTTTAGCAGCAGTAACTTAAAGAAAACATTTTTTGCATGACTTTATCAGTCTCACATTGCTGTGGAGGACTTTTGGCCCAGTCTTATACAACGTTGCTTCAGTTTGTTGAGGTTTGCATTCATTCATGCACAGCTCTCTTAAGGTCAGGTTGCGGTCTGGACTTTTGTGGGCTGTTGTAATACTTTGATTCTTTTATTTTTCAGCCATCTTGGTGTAGATTTGCTGCTGTGCTTGGGATCACTGTCCTGTTGCATGCCCCAGTTTCAGCCCAGTTTCATGCTCATCTCAATCACTGCAAGGTGCCCAGGCCCTGCGGCTGCAAAACAAGCCTAAATTATCACCCCTCCCGCTGACAATTTGTATGAGGTGTTTGTGCATACATGCTATGTTTGGCTTTCTCCAAACATGTCACTGTGCATTATGGCCAAACATCTCCACTTTGGTCTCCTGGGAAGATAGTGGCATTGTGTTAACATACATTATAGAGGCAGTCACACTTACAGATAATCAGTTAATCAGTTGCATTTGATTAGCAGCACCTGGCTGCTAAAACAAGCCTCTTAATTCATGCATGTATGTTTCTGTTTTGATTCCAGCGTGATTCTACAAAGTCTTACTGTTTGGAAACAGGAGACGTCACGGGAGGATGTCCTGTCCTAAATCCTTCAGCAAACATTTAGAAAACATTGGTGGAATGCTAAAATATTATGTTATAAAAATCACCTTCTGTGAAAAGCAAAGGGACAGAGAAGGCTCTCCAGAGATGGGCCCTCTTACTGCTTTTTAGCTAACAGGAAAGACGGTTTGAATAATGGGCAGTAGGAAATGCTTTAAGGTAAATAATGATGTGTGTAAACTTTCATTTGTACACAAAAAGACTTTACAGGGCACCTTTCATGTGGCTGCCAATGCAGGTGTCAATTTGGAGCTCTGTTGAATTTTGTCTGCTCATCAACATTTTCATGCTTTCACCATATTGTTTGATGTACAGAATTCCACTAATTGCTGGATTTATGTGCAGGGAATATTAATATCAATGTCTAGAGAAGTTTGGTTTTAACTGACCACAAATCGCTGCATGTAGCAATTTAATGAGTGCAAATGCAAAGATTTAACATTGTTAATTGTCCCCTTTGTGACTTAAACATCAGTTCATCAACCTTCATACAGTCAGTGGTATCCAGTGATACTGACAGGTAGCCCAGCCAGCCAATCAGACAGAAAGCAGCCAATGACAGCCGCCCACACTGCCAGCTGAAAATGACAGCTAAATCTCTCTCCCCTGTAATCAAACTAATAATGTTACCCTCTTAATATTTCCCCTCTCCCCGTGTTGATGGATGGGGTCAGGCTGCGATTCCCCCGGCTGAGGTCTGAGGTCAAACTGAAGCCTCGGCTCTCTGCTCTGCCACTGTAATGGGAGCTGAAATATTAGTCCTAAACGCCTGCGGATGCCCCGATGCTGAAGCACAGATGATGAATTAACTGCTCTGAGGAATTACAGATGGAGCATTTTGAAGACACACACACACACACACACACACACACACACAAAGTTTCCACTCGCACACACACCCATCTACACACCTCCACATGCAAATGATTGATAATATACATCACTGACATTAACTTTATCTCTTCTTTTTTTGTCGTTTCCCTCACATACACACACACACAGATAGAAGCACACACTTTCTTATGTATGCTAATGATTGATCAAGGTCTCTGGTTGACGCTGGCATCATCATTGCTTTTATTTATTCTGCAGTTCTGAGCGGCTCTTGGCCTCTTGCCATCGCATATCAAATTGTTTTTTAAATGCATTTTGACGACTGATGTGAAAATGCAATCAGGCTAAAACTCTATGAATCCATATTAGGAACGCTCACATAGACATGTGCAATTGCACACACACTCACACACAGTTACAACCATCAGGTTCTCGTAAGGCTTTAATGAAGCCGTTCGCTGTTTTCAGATGATGGTCACTCCTCCGAAACTTTTTATTGTTTTCAGAGATATTGGTGACATCGCTGTTATTATTCTTCCACCCTGCATGCAGCCAGGCTCAATTTTTACTTCCAGCTGGGAAAATAAAATTATAGGAAACAGCCCTTTTAAGAGTGTTTTGATTGTCGTCATCGTCAAATCCCATGAAAGACAAAACAAATGTAGGTATATATTAAATATTAAGTACTGTGTGTATGCAACGCCTGCTGTATTCAAGCCCTCTTTGCCACAGAGATTCAGTTATTCAAAAACTATGACAAACATTATTAATCCACATTGCTTCACGGGTTTACATGTTCATTAATTACCATAAACACTCACGCTGTACTTTACTGTGACAAAAATACACATATACCCATAATAATTCCCTGTGGAAAAAAGTTCTTATATACACTTTTCCCTTTTGTTTGATAGAAAAAATTGCATACTATATATATATATATATATATATATATATATATATATATATATATATATATATATATATATATATATATAGTGTTTTTTGTGAATGTATTCACTCTTTGTATTTGTTATACACATTTATTACATGTGTTTTGTGTGAGTTCTTCCTCCAGCCCTGTATATAGTATCTGTCCTCAGATGATTTAATATGTATGCAGATCCACAGCAAATAATCTCCTGCATTTTAATTCTTTAATCCACTGTTTAATGCTCATTCTTGATATGATATGATAATGAAAGACTTTGTATAAGTTCAGCTAATCTGTTCTAGTTTTTTAGTTTATTCATTTAGGTGTATTAATGTCAGCATTCTTAAACGTTATTATTTCAAGTATTTATTTTACTCAATATTGGCTGAAAAATCCAAAAAAAATGGTGTAAGAAGTTTTTATTAGTTGTTTCTGTGCGTTGCAACTGTACGCTTTTCAAGAGGCAATTTGCTATCAAAGCATGGCAGTGTTAGCTGATAAGTGAGTACGACATCTTTTTGTCCAAATATGGTAACGTCTGGGTCCAAAAAAAAAAAAGAAACAGTACAGAATGGTGGTGTCCAACACGCTCATGTTGAGCCTTCAAAGTGCAAAGTCCAGTGGCTGACTTCATGGTGGCTATGCCTATCTTTTCCATACAACAATGTTTAAGAATGGATTTTCAGAAAACTGTTGGAAGTGGGAAGTGTGAATACAATTAGGCATAGGTGTATACTTAAGAGAGAGTATAAGTAGCATAAGTAAGATAAGAAGTACAGTTGTGGTCACAATTTTACTTAAATATTTTAATAAGTGGTGCTGAAGGTTCTACAATGTCTTTCAACTTGACAAGACCAAAGCTTATTAACTTCTTGTTAGTGATGTTATGGTTAAGGAGTGTGGGTGGGTGCTCTCCTTCCCGGGCTTGTCACATACTTGTTGCTTATCACCAAATGAGCTCATGGTATTTAAGGCCATTGCTCTCCAGCAGATCATTGTTGCCACTGTAGGGGTAACAAGGCCTAAATGTCATACTCACCTATTAGTAATGAACACTGGTGTTTTACGACCAGCGTTGGGTGTAACATGCTCCAAAGTTACACGTTACTGTAATACATTACATTTTTCAGTGACACAGTTATGTAATGCATTACTGTACTAAATTTGGTGATTACATTACAGTTACAATTATTTTGTTACTTGTTTTACAATCACTCTCATTATTTATTTATTTATTTTTTGCATAAAAGAACAAGAGCATGATGGTGAAATGCAAAAAGAAACCACCGGATTATACTGCTAACACAATTTCAGCTTTTTGCAAGCATCTGCCCAGAATGCACGCTAACACAAAGCCAGCTAAGGACTCAGAGTACTGTTAAAGCTGAGTGTATGCTGACTGCAGTCAACCAGCCAGAGCCTGAATATCAACAGGTAACAAAGGCAGTGACAAGGAGTCAGGTTCGGAGCATTGTAGCCTCCATTTTTACCTGTTCATGCAAACTGTGTCTACAGAAGAATCACTGTGGCGATTGCTTTGAAGTCTCTTTGGGCAGGTTTTCATCTTTGCTTACTGTTGGCAGTTTTGTGTTCATAACTAAAAGAAAGATCGTATGCGTGTCCTCATTAGGATTTGTGTTGGTGTGTTTAACTGGTAATTATGTGTTATGAGTAGTGTAACAAATTACTTTCTTCAGTGAGTAATCAAGTAACAAACTGCATTACTTTTAGAAAAAGTAATGAGTAATGTGTAATAGATTACATTTTTTGACTAATGACCTCTTGTTTTGAGGAGTTCTACACACACCGCCTGTGAAACATCACTGAGCTTTACAGTTAGACTAACCTGTTGTAGACAGAAGGACTCACCTGCATCTCACCTGCCCACCCACTCTACACTGACCCACTCACCACTCCAAAGGTATCCCACCTGCCTGCCAGCCGTCCAAATACAAGTAAAGATTGACACTCACCTCACATAAAAACAGAGACTTAGCTGCATGCCTTTGGCCATTAATTACTTTTCTTCTCTGGCAGAGACCCTGGTTTCCCTCCCTTAGAGGTTGCCCTGTTCCAAGTCTCGCACCTGCCCCCTGTTTTTTCGATAAACCTTTTAAACCCATTAACAGTTCTTAGTGTCTGCTCTTTGGGTCTAATTTGTGGTTAAACATGACACACGACTGACTACAACTGGTAGGTTCTCTTTGCATGCAGCTTAAAAAGGATTTGTTTAACAGCACTCGCTGGATTGACCAACACTCAGTGAAAGGAACTCAGTGAAGAAGAAACTGTAGATTTACAAAAGTTAGGAAGGTCTCTCAGATTCCAAGATTAACAAAAAATGTACATAACTTCAAGTCACTTGGACGTGTTAACACTTTGCCAAGATCTGGAAAAAAAACTGTGACCCTCAGATGAGAGGAAATCAGTTAAGCTGTTCAGGAACAACCCAGGAATTACAAAGGTGAAATTAAAACGAAGTATCCAATGACAAGCCTTGAAGCTCAGTCTTCCCTAATCAGCCAATCACATAGCAGAAACTCAGTGTATGTAGGCATGTAGACAAGGTCAAGATGGGCTGCTGAAGTTCAAACAAATGTCAGAATGGGAAAGAAAATCAATTTAAATGGTTGTTGGTGCCAGACAGGATGGCCTTAGTACTTCAGAAGCTGCTGATTGCCGGGATTTTCCTTCACAATCATTTCTGGGTTTACAGAGAATGTCTGAAAAAGAAGAAATATCCAATGAGTGGCAGTTAACATCAGAGGACCACGACCAGACGACTATGAGCTGACAGGAAGTAATTCAAATAACCACTTGTTACAATCAGTGTATGCAGAAGAACATCTCTTCACCCACAGCACGTCAAGCAGATGGGTTACAGCAGCGAAAGAAGACAACATCAGGTGCCAAAAGGAAACTGAGGCTACAGTTGACATAGGCTCATCAAAATAACAATAGAAGACTGGAAAAATGTTGCTTGGTCTGAGGAGTCTCAATTTCTGCTGCAACATTTGGATGGTAGGGGAAGAAGTTGGCATAAACAACATGAAAGAATGAATCCATCTTGCCTTGTATCAACAGATTAGGCTTCTGGTGGTGGCTTAATTGTGTGGGGGGTATTTTCTAGGGACATTTGGGCCCCTTAGTACCACCAACTGACCAACTTGTTTTTAAATGCTACAACCTACCTGAGTATTGTTGCTGACCAAATGCATCCCTTTACAGTAAACCCATCTTCTGATGGCTTCTTCCAGTAGTATAACACACCATGTTGCAAAGCTCAAATCACCTCAAACTGGTTTCTTGAATATGACAGTGAGTTCACTGTTCTCAAATGGCCTCCACAGACACAAGATCTCAGTTCAATAGAGCACCTTTTGGAGTGAGGAGAAATGGGAGATTTGCATCATAGCTGTGCAGCCTACAAATCTGCAGCAACTGCACCATCCTATCATGTCAATATGTACCACAAACTCTGAGGAATTTTTCATCCATTCAAATTTCAAGCACCTTTTTGAAATTAATTCAGAATTCCATTAAATTAAGGCAATTCTGAAGGCAAAAGGAGATCCAACCCAGTACTAGTAAGGTGTACCTAATAAAGTGTGCAACAAGTGTATTTTATTGTCACAACCTGGCTCAGAAGTCATGACAAAATGAGGGAGAAGCATGATAAAAAGCAAAATATATTAATTATATATTAAATTAATTTTTAACACAAAACAGCCAGCAATCAATAATCAATCAATTTTATTAACTCTAAAATGACCCCTTTTGGGGTATGAGAGTGCAGTTAAAACAACAAACAAAGAATAACTGTAAGGAATGGTAGTGAGTATCGTCAGCAATGCGAGCATGTCAAGTTGATAGGTGAACAGTATGGTGTTGGGAGATGATGAACAGCAGAAATAAAACAAATATGTATGGGACAAGAGGAGCTCCACTTGATCTGAGGAAGGGAGAGTTTTGCTGAGAAGCTCTACCGCAAAAACACACCACGCAGATAAGGAAAACAGATAAGCAGACCATCACAATTAAGTGTCATGGCCCCTAGGTCTTCCTGTGCTGGCCTCCTCTTTTTTTTATACCTGTGTTTGTTTTTCAGTGGGCATGCGACTTACCTGTTTTGGAGGCGTTTCCTCCTCATCTCCCCGCCCTCTCTGCCAAACTCTCACCTCCAAGAGATTCACTGATTAACTCACCTGTTCCTCATGGGGTCCTCACAACAAACTATTTAAGATCGAGAAATGGCATTAGTCGCCACCAGATAGGCTCAAAGTTTGCACCTTGAAACTTTGCATTTTTTTAAAAGCTAGACCTGTGGAACGCCTATCACCTCGTCTGGATTTGAGAAGGCGATAAACAGAAGACCACCTTTAACACTCATCTTGGTCACTTATAGTACCCCAATGATGCCCTCCAGCCTGTCCCATGCCCCTGCCATCTTCCAAGCCTTGTCCTACCGCATTTATTATTTAGATGATATCCTGATCTCATCAAAGACCCTCAGTGAGCACCAAGTTCACGTCCACCAGGTACTTCAAAGACTCCTAGAGAATTGCCTGTTTGTCAAGGGAGAGAAATGTGAATTTCATGTCAAGTCTGTTTCCTTCTTTGGGCTCATTATTGAAAAAGGGCAGATTATTGCTGACCCAGCCAAGGTCAAAGCAGTAGTGGACTGGCTGGTCCCAACACCAGGAAGCTGCTCCAACGATTCCTGGGTTTTTCAAACTTTTACCGATGGTTCTTTAAGGGCTGTAGCAAAGTTGCCTCACTTTTGACCACCTGAAGGGCTTGTTTGCCTCTACTCCTGTCCTGGCTTAACCTGACCCCACTCGTCAGTTCATAGTGGAGGTAGACACTTCGGATTCTGGAATAGATGGAGTCTTGTCACAACGACTTAATGATACAATGTATCCATGTGCTTTTTTCTCTAGGCGCTTATCCCCTGCAGAAATAAACTACCATGTGAGACATAAAGAGTTACTGGTGGTTAAGCTGACCCTGGAGGAGTGGTGGCACTGTGTTGTAGGAGCCAAATAGCCGTTCTTAGTATGAACTGATCACAGAAATGTATCTTATATCCAGACTGCTATGGGCTTAAATTCCCGCCAGGCCAGATTGTCTTTGCTCTTTACCCAACTTAACTTTTAAATCTCTAACCGCACAGGCTAGATGCTCTCTGCCAACAAGTCTCAATTTCAGATTCCTTGGAGGAATGTGAGACCATCATGCCAACATCCTGTGTTGTGAGGTCCTTAACCAGGGAGATCGAGTCTTTGATCTACGCTGCTCAACAGGACAAGCCTCACCCTGGACGGCGTCCACCCAGCCGTATTTTTCTTCCATCAGACCATAGGTACTTCATTGGGCACATGCAGCCAAGTTCATATGTCATCTTGGTATGCATCAGGACCATTACTTTTCTCCAAGGACATTTTTGGTGGCCATCCTTAATAAAAGACGTGCAACAATACGTGGGGGCTTGCTCAATCTGTGCCTAGAACAAGACTGTCAGTTTATTTCCAGCAGGATTATGGGAGAACATCACCTGTTCCTGGCTGACCATGGTCCCATATCTCCCTGGATTTTGTCACCATTTTGTCTGGTTGCCCTCCTGAAGCTCTCAACTGCTCTAGAAACCACTCAGCTCCTTACTGAGCACATATTCCGGCTCCATGGGATCCCTCTGGACATTGTTTCCAACCATGGGCCTCAGTTTACATGAAGGATTTGGAAAGATGCAGTTTTGCAGGCCCATTAGAGCACATTAGAGCACAAGTCAGTCTATCATCTGGTTTTCATCCTCAGACTAACGAGCAGATGGAGAAGATGAACCAAGAATTGGAAACAGCCCTTTGCTGTGTAGCTTCCTCCTATCAGACCACTTGGAGCTCCCAAACAGCATGGCTCGAGTATGTTCACAATTCCTTTACTTTCACAGCCACAGGCCTGTCCCTGTTTAAGGCCAGCTTGTGGTATCAGCCGCTGCTCTGTCCAGCTCAGGACATCAAGCTGTTTATTCCTTCCATCCAGCTCCATCTTCACTGTTGTTGCCGTCTGTGGAAGGCCACCTGAGGGTTTGTTTTTTTTTTTACTAAATAATGTGAACCACTTAAGTTTATTGTGTATTTTTTAAATTATGCAATTGAAATGAATGGAAATGCAAATAAATACACTGCTCAAAAAAATAAAGGGAACACTCAAATAACACATCCTAGATCTGAATGAATGAAATATTCTCATTGAATACTTTGTTCTGAACAAAGTTGAATGTGCTGACAACAAAATCACACAAAAATCATCAATGGAAATCAAATTTATTAACCAATGGAGGCCTGGATTTGGGGTCACACACAAAATTAAAGTGGAAAAACCCTACTACAACTTTGATGTAATGTCCTTAAAACAAGTCAAAATGAGGCTCAGTATTGTGTGTGGCCTCCACGTGCCTGTATGATCTCCTTACAATGCCTGGGCATGCTCCTGATGAGGTGGTGGATGGTCTCCTGAGGGATCTCCTCCCAGACCTGGACTAAAGCATCCGCCAACTCCTGGACAGTCTGTGGTGCAACATGACGTTGGTGGATGGAGCGAGACATGATGTCCCAGATGTGCTCAATTGGATTCAGGTCTGAGGAACGGGCGGGCCAGTCCATAGCTTCAATGCCTTCATCTTGCAGGAACTGCTGACACACTCCAGCCACATGAGGTCTAGCATTGTCCTGCATTAGGAGGAACCCAGGGCCAACCGCACCAGCATATGGTCTCACAAGGGGTCTGAGGATCTCATCTCGGTACCTAATGGCAGTCATGCTACCTCTGGTGAGCACATGGAGAGCTGTGCGGCCCCTCAAAGAAATGCCACCCCACACCATTACTGACCCACTGCCAAACCGGTCATGCTGAAGGATGTTGCAGGCAGCAGATCGCTCTCCACGGCGTCTCCAGACTCTGTCACGTCTGTCACATGTGCTCAGTGTGAACCTGCTTTCATCTGTGAAGAGCACAGGGCGCCAGTGGTGAATTTGCCAATCCTTGTGTTCTCTGGCAAATGCCAAGCATCCTGTACGGTGTTGGGCTGTGAGCACAACCCCCACCTGTGGACGTCGGGCCCTCATACCATCCTCATGGAGTCGGTTTCTAACCGTTTGTGCAGACACGTGCACATTTGTGGCCTGCTGGAGGTCATTTTGCAGGGCTCTGGCAGTGCTCCTCCTGTTCCTCCTTGCACAAAGGCGGCAGTAGTGGTCCTGCTGCTGGGTTGTTGCCCTCCTACAGCCTCCTCCACGTCTCCTGGTGTACTGGCCTGTCTCCTGGTAGCGCCTCCAGCCTCTGGACACTACGCTGACAGACACAGCAAACCTTCTTGCCACAGCTCGCATTGATGTGCCATCCTGGATGAGCTGCACTACCTGAGTCCGTCTCATGCTACCACGAGTGTGAAAGCACCACCAACATTCAAAAGTGACCAAAACATCAGCCAGAAAGCATCGGTACTGAGAAGTGGTCTGTGGTCCCCACCTGCAGAACCACTCCTTTATTGAGTGTGTCTTGCTAATTGCCAATAATTTCCACCTGTTGTCTATTCCATTTGCACAACAACATGTGAAATTGATTGTCAATCAGTGTTGCTTCCTAAGTGGACAGTTTGATTTCACAGAAGTTTGATTTACTTGGAGTTATATTGTGTTGTTTCAGTGTTCCCTTTATTTTTTTTTTGAGCAGTGTATAATATATGATATCAAGAAAACACAAGGCCATGCAATTGTTAATGTATTTTTTTTCCAAACTGCCAGGGAGTAAATAATCATTTCATAATAACTGATTGGCTCAAAAGTAGTCAGTTTTTCTAATCACTCAAGTTTTTTTCTTTTTTTAATACCCTATAAAAAGACATAGACGCCTGATTGTCTCACTAGGAGCTACTGAATGTCAAATGTTCATGTATGCCATAGTTCTGAAGCCTTTCAGTTGAACACAAATATCTGTTGCAGTCAGGCCAGTGAAAACGATGTGTTTCAGTCTACAAACTGAACTCTGTCAAGTTCGTATGAGAAATCCCTAAGTCTCCCTCCTGCCTGCAGCCAAAGTGAAGTTTCTGCGTTCATCTGCAACACATTGAATCGTCGATGGATCACTCTGATTGTAGTGAACAAACCCTTGATGACTTTGGTGTATTATGTACAGCCCATAATGCGGGATCAGCTTATAAGCGAACCTGTTTCCAATCTATCCTTCCATTTTCTCCTCTCGTCCCCAGACTAAAGTACATTATGGTGTAGTTGATGATGAAGGGATAGCTCTGCTCATTAGGGAGAAGAGGAGAGGGAAATGAAGAAGGGATTGCGGAGGCTTTCCGCAGCGCTACAAGAAGATCATTACAGCATGGAGAGAGACTCAAGAAGGTGCTTTTCTCGATGTGTGTGTATTTGAACACAAACGTACCATTTTCAAATGTTTTACATATGTGGAGGCAGAATTTTCAGTCATTTTAGATACTATTTCTCATTTTGTGTGAATTTCTCTATTTCTACTGAGGTATAGACCAATCATGAAGCAGAGCTTTCAACAGCGGTCTGTTCGTAGGCCTGCAGAGCCAGCCCGATGTAGCCCGACCTTTGGGACTCCCTCTGGGCATAGATCTGCAGGGGCAGACATCAGCAAAGTGGAAAAGGAAAAAGGATCAATTACACTAAAACACAGTCAAAGTGCAATCACAGTATTAATAGTATTAGGACTGGACAAGTTAACACAGTTCAGATCGGGTTCTAAAATCAACTGTGACTAAATGAGAGGCCTTGAATGCAGAAGACAGACAGACAGACACACACGCACGCATGCCTCCTGCAGCTAACCTTTCACATTAAATGGTTGTCATTCTCAGTGTCTCTCCCCATTACTTAAAAGCCGAAGGGCTGTGAGCACAAATGAGAATCTGATGGATCATTGACCTGTTCCCTCTCTTCCCACGTTAGAGAGAAGAAACCCCAAATATCTACCCCAGGAAACCTTAGATGAAACAGCCTTGACTTGACCTCTCAAGAGCTACACTGACTCCTGATTCACCCTGAATATCCAGGTATACTATTTATGTTAACTGGATCAAATAGCAGTATGTTAGGCTTTAAATGAGCCGAAGTGTCAAACAGAGCTTCAAATCATCTATAAATTGTGTCACTGCTGAGTTACCTTAAGCAGGTCAGAGCCTGTGGCCTGTTGGCTGGCAGCTTCCTGAGCTGACTCACTGTGGGGGTGGACCATGTGGAACAGAGACACAAGGCTTATAGCATCCTGGAGCCTGGAAATACCAAGACACACTGGGGGCTCAGATCACAGGTTCTTGCCAGCAGGCACAGTTGTTAATGTAACAATTTTAAAATGGAGCAAAAGCTTAAAAAAACAAACAGAAAACAAACTCACAACTCTCTCTTTAGCATGTCCACAATGAGCCCATCCACCCTACGAGCACTGACCAAGTACCAGGCCATGCCTCCAAAGTGTCTTGTGGAGCGCAGCAGGTCATATTTGCCATGCTTGTCCAAGTCCTCATATGTGGCCATGTGTACCTAGACAAGACACATCAAATGACTACAGACCTCAGTGATGTAGCTAGTTTGTGTAAAAAAATCAAGACAAACGTCATCACACCCCTTTTTGGACTTCATGTCAAATAACACAAAGAACATATAAAAAGACAAAATTTCACAGCTTAACAAGTTCTCTGTACATTTTACAGATCTCAGTAAAGCCAATAATCAGTCAAAATACCATGAAGCTCAATGTTATTTTACCCTGATGTATTTCTGAAGAGTCTGGTTCAAACTGGATGAGGCACAAGTTCAACACATCCTCATGGCGGTCCTGGGAAAACACCATCTAATAAACAGAAAGAGGTACCCGTGGGTAAAAGTGAAAGTCCATGATACTTGCCGCACACAGACAGGCGTTTTTAGTCATTCTGCATGGTTAGACTTTTTTTTTTTTTTCAGGGCTGTGAGGATGTTAACAAACCTCAAGTGGCATCACATCCTGGCTCCTGTTTGAGTCAAAACAGCTTCTGTCTTTATCATCAAGTTGTATCACGGGGCTGTACATGAATTTGCTTTTGGAAATGTGGAAATTCCTGTCAGTCTAACACCACCACCAATATCACATTTACAAAATTAAATTGTCAAATTGCATTCTGGGTGTTGCTAATTAACCTGGTAACATTACAGTCTGAGTGAGGCTCCGTCACTACATCCAAAGGCAGATGTGGAGGAGGAAGACGAGAGGTCACATCAGAATAAACTGTGACCAGCAGGGAACTGTGTGCACTGATCAGAAATTTCTTCAGTTTTAAAAAATAAGACTCATGTTATCATTTGTGATTGTGCTCTGTGTGTTTTTGTCTCTTCTGACATCAACTGTGGGCAGGACTCAAGCAAATCCTCCACACATCCACAGTGAACCACATGAGGTGATGATCAATTGTTACTCATGGTTAGTAGGCGTTTTTCCTAATGACAGAATATTATGTAGAGGTGGGAATCACCAGAGACACATTACTTAACTCTAAGTATTCTCTCTATTCCCAGAGTACTTTCATACGATACCTTTAACCCATCCTTTTTTTAAAAAATAATTAAAATCAATCAATGTGTTTGACTTATTGCATATGGCGCTTCTCTGCTTTCTTTCTCTGATGCCTATTTGTTTTACCAACATTCCTCCTGATCTGACTAGAAAACTCCACAACACCCTCTGGTGGACTAAAAAAGGAACTGATTTTAATTCTAGTGCTTAACTTCATTTGTAAGCATTTGGCTTCCACGTATTGATACAATATTTCCATGTAAAACATCACAATACGACGCTGTGTCAATTCACCCACCCAATAATTTTTGCCATGATGTTTGGAACATTAAAACCAAGCAGGAGTGTTGTCTTAGTAGTATTGATAAAGATATCCAACAGAGGAAATACAGAGATGAGACAGCTGAGAGATCAATGAAGGATGGAAAGACTGATGGCTCAAACTAAAATGACAGTGATTAAACCAGTGTAAGAGGAGGCAGGGTTATGGTCCTTATGCTCTGCAGTTATACTCTTCAATACACTTCTATCCTCCAAGTTTGAAGTCAATATGTTAACGCGGCTAATGAGATACTGAAAGCGTGACAGACAGACAGACGGGCGATGGAAAAGTGATCCCCAAGTGTCTCCCTGCTTCTCAGCAGACAACACAAAGGAGAAGTGGTGTGTCATCCAACCTAAAATCCTAACAGCCGACCGCTGAGCACTGAATGATTCTCTGCAGTCCTGGGCTTTGACGCCTGGAGGCTGAGGGGTAGCACTGACAACCACCAGTATTTTTATACCAATATAACATAAGTTGATGTAATCTACTCTCAGGCTTTGTTAACAAATATTTCATATTTGTTAAAATATTAGTGGTAAAAATACTGGCAGCTGTCAGTGCTACCCCTCAGCCTACTGGCAGCAAAATTTCAAAGACTTAAATAGCAATCAAATCATTTTAAAAACAGAATATTCCTTAATTCCAACTGTTACCTGCATCATTGTAACACTTTAAATGACCAAGAAGTGATTTTTCTGTTGCTCTCTTTCGTATCAAGTGGTCATGATTAACTGTAATGTTGATTGTAACTCACATGTTTATTAGTGCATGCAGGAACATAAAAATGTGTCCTTCCAACCCCACAAGGAAATGAATTGTAATTTTACTAGGCCTAAAACCCCCTGGTCATAATATCTTTATTAGCCAAACTAATTCACCTGCACAATCACTTAAAAACCCAGATTTTCAGTACATGATAAGTTTATTGTGACCAGTGTAAAGTCAAAAGGAACACCTCGTCGACACAAATTGAAGCCTTTTTCTACAGAAGACTGGTGCCACTCATAAAATATGTGCTCTGTAAAAAGGTGTATGGAAGGAGTTTTAGGGAACAAAATATTTAAAAAAAAGAAGAAGGAACAAAGAGAGCTGGGAGAAAGGCAGTGTCCTTAGTGTTCTTAGGTCCTACCCTGAGGTTCTCCTCTTTGAACATCAGTGGTGCTGTGAGCTTGCGTCCCTCCTTAGGGAAGTAAACCTGAATAAGTCGGTCTCTCTCCTCCCAAGTGGCCTTCCTAAGGGTTCCATTAGGTTCCCGTACAACTATAAACCTCTCCTGTGGGAAGGAAATACAGAATGTTTATCAAGGTAGATCTTAGTAATGTTCTTGAATCCAAAACTACATCAAATAGTCTTAGACAATGAAGGACGTGCCAGTGAAATTAACTCAAATTTGAGTGCTTGGGTGAGCTCACCAAAAAACAGCAAAACTGATACAATTTATACAGCTAGAGCACAAGCAATTCCTAAATTTACATCACTTGGATTTACTTGCACAAGCTCATTTCAATCAGGACCACTATAATCAAAAGACTTCTCTGCATCAGCAGTAGTTTATATATGGCAGCATGGCTCTGCTCCGGTACCTCTCTGAGGCAGAGAGCAGGCATCAATAACAGGTGTGATGGTGACTAAATGAGAAGCAGCTTGAAAAGATGAGCTGGGGTGCAGGTGGGATGCAAAGCAACTTGCAGATCTGACGCAAACATGGGTAGACTAGAGCAGATAAAACAGAGCATCCTATAACAGATTTAAAAAGGGTATGGAAGGGTAACAGCAGATCTGCCAGGACTGCAGCTGATCTGGACTTGTCAAACCCCACTGACACATACACTTAAACACACACGCACAAAAAAGCAAGATGTGTGTACCCTGTGTGGGATATTATAGGTGATGTCTGTGAAGGCATATTTGGCTGTGTCCATGCCATCTAGGATCTTATCCTCACACAGCACATCATTGATGGGCTTCCTCTCTGGCAAGATGGGGGGCATCTGCAGCAGCCTTTTAGCTTGCTCTGTGGCAAACTCAACTGCCTGGAAACACACAAAGGATTGGATGAAACAACAGTAACATCAATGTTCGTAAGAATGAGTGTGATCAAAGGGAGCTCTGTAACATTTCAAGCATAGTGCACCTGCTCCAGCTGTTCATCTGTCATGAGTTTATAAGTGGGCGGCTTGAGCTCCTGTTTAATGGGTCGGTATACTTTCTGCAGGTCCAGGCCTGTAATCCTAGTGAGGATGTCCTGCACAGCTGAATCGGTGAACTGGGGCTTTGCATGGTCTGTGGGAGCTGCAGACAAAGTTATACTAGTTAATGATTTAAACAATTTACAAACTGTCTCACTGATAACTGCACTATATTGCCAAAAGTATTTGCTCATCTGCATTCTCATGCTTAAGGAATGAGCGGCATCCCATTTGTAAACTATAGGGTTTAATATGATGTTGGCCCACCCTTTGCAGCTATAACAGCTTCAACTCTTCTGGGAAGGCTTTCCGAGAGGTTTAGGAGTGTGTTTACGGGAATCTTTGACTCTTCTTCCAGAAGCACAGTTGTGAGGTCAGACACTGATGTTGGAGAAGGCCTGGCTTTAATTCATCTCAAATTTGTTCTATCAGGTTGAGGTCAAGACTCTGCGGGCAAGTCAAGTTCTTCCACACCAAATTCGCTCATCCTTGCTTCGTGCACTGGCGCACAGTCATGTTGGAACAGTTCCCACAAGGTTGGAAGCATGAAATTGTCCAAAATGTCTTGTATGCTGAACCATTAAGACTTCCTTTCACTGGAATGAAGGGACCGAGCACAGCTTCTGAAATACAACCCCTGGCAACCACCAAACCCAGACTCGTCCCTTGGATTGCCAGATGGAGAAGTGTGATTTGTCACTCCAGAGAACATGTCTCTACTGCTCTAGAGTCCAGTGTTGGCGTGCTTTACACCACTGCATCTGAAGCTTTGTATTGTGCTTGGTGACGTAAGGCTTAGATGCAGGTGCTTGGCCGTGGAAACTCATTCCAGGAAGCTCTCTACGCACTGTTCTTGAGCTAATCTGAAGGTTGCATGAAGTTTGGAGGTCTGTAGCAATTGACACAGAAAGTTGGCGACCCCTGCACACTATGCGCCTCAGCATCTCCTGACCCTGCTCTGTAATTTTACATGGCCTACCACTTCATGGCTGAGTTGCTGTCCTTCCTTGTAGCGGAAATTTCATGACTCGACTTGCTGCACAGGTGGTATCCTATCACGGTACCACGCTGGAGTTCACTGAGCTCCTGAGAGCGACCCATTATTTCACAAATGTTTGTAGAAGCAGACTGCATGCCTAGGTACTTGAATTTATGCACATGTGATCACGGAAGTGATTGGAACAGCTGAATTTAATAATTTGGACGGGTGAGTGAATACTTTTGGCACTATAGTGTATGTTTAACTGTAGCTACCTTACTTCTCCCCGTGTCGCATAACCTTACATAATTCATAGGAATCAGCAAGCATCGAACACATCAGCCAACACCTCCAATAATTAAACGGCAGGTTTCATTTCAGTGCAAGTCCCGCTCTTTTGTTTGTCAAAATACATTTCCTAGTAATACCTGGTACTTAAGCTATAAAAGCCTGTAAAACGACTTAAGCCTTTCTTTACACGCTGTACATTAAGGAGCCCAACGAGCTACAAGGTCAGCGTTATCACCAACAAGATGCCCGAGCTGCAGTGATGTTACCAGTAATAAGACGCACCTTTATCTTGTGTTTCACTACAAAACGTCCTCACGCCACACCTCATCAACATTTGTTTGCTCCTCTGCACATTTTTCACCCGAGAGTAGCTCCGAAACAAGCACCGTGCTGTACCGAGTGCTGCCATTTTTGGTATTACCTCATCCGCGCGACAGGACCTTTCAACCTTGCGCGTCAACCCCCAAGTGGTCATGGGATATGTAGTGTGTGTCCACAAAAATGAATTACAAAAAAAATCTACATTTCATTTGTTTCTTTCTCATAGCCTTTGCAGTT